>JBBYHH010341480.1:0-12191 GCA_038382905.1 Daphne laureola | reverse complement strand
AAATAAATTTGTAATGCCCAACTTTCCCTCAAGTGTAAGGTTGTAGTTGTAGGAGGGTAAGTGGGATCGAACCCAAGAGAATTGAGGATAAAAATTGATAAACAATCAAGTGCAATATTTTTGTTATTTTCTATTTTTAAGTAACCAGGATATATTTGGGAGAGAATAGGACAATGCACAAATTATGCTAAAGGTGACAACAAAGCAAAACTAAATTCAGAATGAAAGACATCAAAGATTTAATGGATTGGGTGAAATTTAATTTAAAGAAATTCCTCTGGTTGCTATAGAATTTTGAGTAAATAAATAACCAAATAAAAGAATAGAAAGTAGAAAATATGAAGGAAATTACAGCAGAAAACAAATAAATAACTAAATGATGGGGGGAAAGCTCCGTAGCAGAAAATAAGAATAAACAAAAACGGTGCGCTAGAAGTTTGGAAATTTGAAAAAAGTTAAACAAGAAATAAAAAAATAGAAAGTAGAACATATGAAGAAAATTAAAGCAGAAAATAAACAAATAAAAAAAAGGAGGAAAAACCCAGAAGTAGAAAAGAGGAATAAGCAAAAACGGTGCGTCCGAATTTTGGAAATTTGAAATTTTAAAAAAATAAAAAAACCGAAGTTTGGAAATTAAAAAAATAAATAAAATGAAAACAAAAAAATAAATAAAAGAATAAAAAATAGAAAATATGAAGGAAATTAAAGCAGGAAAAAAAAAAGGGAGAAAAACTCAGAATTAGGAAAGAGGAATAAGCAAAAACGATTCGTCGGAAATCTAGAAATCAAGAGAAAAGAAAAGAAAAGAAAAAAAAAAAGCGAAAAGCCGAAATATGGAGGGAAAAAAAAATTAAAAAATTAAAATTTTCCCGAAAGTCTGGAAATTAAGAAAAATAAAAAGAAGTTTGGTTTTTTTGTAAAAACGAAAACGAAATTTTGTATAAAAAAAAGAAAAGAAAAAGCAAAAAAGTCAAAAGAGGCACTATTCATTACGCAACATCAAATATGGCAAATAGTAGGTAGTATAACAACCTTGGCAACAATTTTTTTAGTGTCGTTTGATTTCCATTTTTTGTTTTATTTTTTATTTAAAATATAATGTAATTGTTTGATCTCATCTATTAATAAATTATTCAAACGGCTACAATCAATGAAAGAGCTATTCCGAACTGAAACTTAAATAATTATAGTTGTTTGATTTTCATCATTAAAAATTATTTAAAATATTATAATTAATTATAAATGGATAAAGTGATTGACCGTTAAGAGTTTGTACATCATATTACACAGTAATAAATTACGAGCTAAAATGTTTGAATTACTATAGTTTAGCTGTTTAGGGGAGTAGTAGGTAAAATATATTATCAGAATTGAAATTTGCGAATAAAATTTAAAAGAAGAAAAATTGATGGAGAATATAAATCTCAATGATCATAAATATCTATGGGATATAGGGGTGAAAGTGGAGTCGGGTTAGGGTAATTCGGGCTCGGATCAGCCCGAACCTGAAAATCTAAAACACCTATAACTTGATCCGAACCCAACCCAAATATAAGTTCGGATTGGGTCAATCCGAACCCGAAAATTGCAGGTTAGGGTCGGGTTCACCCAAGAACCCGATTTTTTTTTTAAAAAAAAAAAATCTAGATTTTAATACTTAAAATCTGTATTTTTCTCTAACTTCTACAACAAGTAAATACTCCAATTCTTCTTACAAAGTCAAGTCATAAACAATACAATTATACAAATACTAAGTCATAAAGATCCAAATTCAAACATTCAATCATCCAATTCTTGACAATCAATCAAATATGGCAATACTTGAAGAGCTAAACCAAACCAACAAGATTCTTCGATCTTCATCCATCAACCTTGTGGATGATGCTCGAAAACCTACAAGACACACAAAATTTACTTAATGCATAAGTATTAGTATATTACCTAATGCTACAGAGTAAACCATCAAATTCTTGATTAAACTTAACTAACCCAACAATAAGCAACTACTAGAAATTAACAAGAAAACATGTTTTCTATAAAAGACAATGGTATTTATCAATATGTGAACTTGCAGTAACAAGAGCAACACGTAGCCTAGATTTTTAATCATGATTTTATCTAATTTCACTAGGCATACTTGGATTTATCAAAATATGCATTGTCTAACAACTGAATCATTCAGTTTCAACTAACAAAATTGTGTTTGTTGCTAGTAAGCAAGCAGCGGAAAGCAAACTGTGTTTTCTGAAACTGTCGAAAGTGGAGCATTTGCTGCTAGATTTGCATTTTTGTGATATGGGTTGATCCTTTTTCTACCTTTATGCTGCAGCTCCAATATTAGGGTAAGTTACAAAAACTCTCATGACGTTAGGTGAAATCTCCAGTTTCCCCTTTCGGTTTTGAGAAATCTTCAGAAAACCCCCTAAGCTACTGTAAAACCTTCAACTGCCCCTCTCAGTAGTTAATTCCGTTTAATTTTTTATTAAATTCATGGAGAAATCACCTAATTACATTATAAATATTTTAATCCTAACAATTTTACTCTAACATTTATGATGTAAATAGAAAATTTCTCCACAAATTTAACAGAAAATATAACTGGATTAACTATTGAAAGGGATAATTGAAGGTTTTACAATATTTTAGGGGGTTTCTGTAGGTTTACCAAAACCGAAGGAGGAAACTGAAAATTTCAACTAACCTTAGGGAGGTTTTTGTAAGTTACCCCCAATATTATGTGATGCCTTCTTCAAAAAACACTAACATAACATGTGTCCCTGTTTCCAATAAATGCTAGATCTTTGCTCACGAGATTCTTTTATTCAAATTTTGTTTTTCCTTTAAAATAATGTCATTAACAAATCAACAAGTCAACTATTTCCACCAATTTATGTTCTTACAATTATCACATCAATTTCAAAATATTTTATCAGATTTTCTATAAAATATATTAAATAACACACGATTTATTGAATACTGCATAATTTCTTAAGAATAATTTTAAAATTTTCTGATAGGTTCATGGTTCTGTTTATAACCCAACACTAAGTAGAATATCAATACTGCATCATTGAAAGTAAGGAGAACATTTACCAGTTACCAGGAGGCAGCAGCAAGGTGAGGCGAGTGAAGAGCGTCAACTTCTCTACAGCTTCGGTCGGCGACTTGGCGGTGGAACCTGAAGAATGAAGTGGTGGAGGTTGAAGCTGAGGTCGAATGGCGAGGAGGAGTGGAGGGCAAGCCACCCGATTTGCGATTCAGGCGAGGAGGAGTGGAGGTTGTAGCTGATTTGGGAATTATGTGGTTAGGGATTTCACGATTGAGGAAGAACATAAGACGATTTGGCTGATTCAAGAATTAAGTGGTGGTATTTCATATTTGGTCAAGAGGGTTGAGTTTCGGTTTCGGGCTTAGACTGGCTGGGCTGAGTCTTAAGGTGTAACATTTTTTAATTAAAATTTTAGACGTGATTATTTGATTAATCCTGATCCGAACCCGTTAAAAGGAGATAATCTAAATTCGGATCTGGTTCGGGTTACCCAGGACACTTCTACTCCCAAACCCGAGAGTTACACCCGGATAAAGAGTACAACTATAAATTCTCAAACATTTTTTTGATAATTATGGAGGGCCGTTGCTGATCAGATCAACGAACGAATATCCAATCCCAGTGCGATTGAATCACTGAAGTAGAACGCGGAGGGACAATCTCGTATTTTCAGCGCTCTAGATATTTTCCACCGAGAAAGCCCCAAACCCTATCCCAACTCCTATATAAACTCCCCCTTCTTCCTCTTCTTCCTTGCTCGCTCTCATCTTTTCTCCTCTCCTCATCTCTCTTTGCTATGGGTTCTGACGATGTCGAATTCCGTTGCTTCGTCGGAGGCCTCGCCTGGGCCACCGACGACACCGCCTTGGAGCAAGCTTTCAGCCGCTATGGTGACATCGTCGATTCGAAGGTCCGTTTGTTGCAGAGATCGGTCCAGATCTGACCCGATCCACCCAGATCCGGCTCTGTCTTTGATCTGTGATCTTCGATCTGCTGTCTTTTGTGTTACTACTTGTTACTTGATACTTGATACTCTCTTGTTACTGTTCTTTAATCTCTTCTTACGGGTACGTTCTTCCTCCCTTGGGAAAGAAGATCTATCGGTTCTAACGTTTTTCATCTTGTTTTTTCGTTGTTTTCCTTCCGTCTTCCCTATATCTGTGTATGTACTTGTGATGTTTTGTATTTTATGAGCAGATCATCAACGATCGTGAGACTGGGAGGTCAAGGGGCTTCGGATTTGTCACCTTCCGCGATGAGAAGACCATGAGGGATGCGATCGAGGGAATGAACGGTCAGAATCTCGACGGGAGGAACATTACTGTGAATGAGGCGCAGTCGCGCGGAAGTGGCGGCGGCGGTGGAGGGTTCAGCCGCGGAGGTGGTGGTGGCGGGTATGGTCGCCGTGAAGGTGGAGGATTTGGTGGTGGTCGCCGTGAAGGAGGTGGAGGATATGGCGGTGGATATGGTGGTGGCGGTGGTCGTCGTGATTATGGTGGCGGTGATGGTGGAGCGCGGTACTCTAGAGGCGGAGGTGACTATGAGGGCGGCTGGAGAAGTTAAGACGTGTGATCCATCGGTGTTTTTTTGTTCAGGTCTGTCTGTTTGTTGTTGTCACTTCCTCGTCAGTTACTGGTTTCTTGATGTCAATTGTCTCTCTGGAATTTGTTTCTTTTTGACCGTGCTCTGTTACAAACTTAAGAAATTAATGTGAAGCATGAACTTATGATGCCGCATCTGCCTGTTGTGAGTGGGTCTGCTTTAATTTGGAAGTCGAAACAATTTCCCTTTTTTTGGTTTTTCGAGTTCTCAATTTTTCTCCGCAATTAGTACTTCTAGAGTTGTTCAACTATCAAACATTTGTGAGGATTAGATTATTACCATCTCTTCAGATTTACCTCTTTTAGGCTTAAAACATTCATGAAGCATCGTTTCACTCAAATCGTGCTTTGTCCTCACTAAATTGGGATCTTTTATTGTTTCAAAGTTAAATTTTTAATGTTCTTCTGGCCATCCAACCAAAGCGTTTAGTAGAAGATCAGTGTGATAAAGTGTAGTTATGATGAATCTTAAATCGCTGTAACATGTTCAAAATGAGATTTATGGAAAAACGGGAGGAGCTGAGTTGGGGAAACTGGGAGGAAGAGGTCGGGGACTCGGTTGCTTAGGGAATAATAAGGTTTGATGCCCGGATGGAGTTAGATGCACTTGGTGCTGGTGGTGCCGTTGTAGATGAGTCGCGCAAATGGGGTCATTAGATAAGATTGTCCATCTTGGAGGGTAGTAATTGGTAGATGCCAAAACTCACAATTTGTGATGACAAGCGCCTTTGTGGTTTTCCTTCACCTGCAAGAGTTCCAATTACTAGATGGTCATTAAGGGATTAGTGAAGCATAAACATAAGTAAAGGGACTTATAAAAAAAACATGTAAAGGGAAAATGAGATAATATGAATGAATCAAAGATAACGACATAAGGTGATGATACGGCAGGTGTCACCTTTCGTGCTCGGCCAGTTGCACACTTGCATCCTCCAATATATTTCTTCTGGAATTCAATTCTGTGAATCATACTAAGTTGGTTATTAATAAAGGTTTTTGGTTTTTTTATAATCGTTAAATTGGGATCTTTTATCACCTACATACAGATTTTCCTATGTTGCATTTTGGATTCATAGTTCGGATGTTCCACTTGAGTGGTTGTGTGAATCGATGCCTCAATTCCTGGATCAGCAGTTAGGGCAGGTGGAGTATGCATGACCTTGAGGCTGTGCGTCACTATTGATATCAGAAAACCGCTGCTGCGGAGGGTTCTTAAGGTGGACACAAATAGTGAGATCATGTTTATCTTCTTGCATATGAACACTAGGCTCATTATGGATAATTATGTGGCTAAAGACTGCTTTTCTCTGGTTGTTGCGGTTGGAGCGAGACCACGGTATGGTGATTGGTTGTGTTATCGCGATGGATGATATCGTCGAAATGCAGGTTCACTGCGGGGATCCCCTGCTCGTCTGACGGCAGCAGAGGCCGCAGCTATGTCAGTTGATCCGCGGGTGGAGGAGGTTGTGGGAGAGTCTGTTGCTGATCCGGTTTAACCTATGGTGGCAATATCTTCAGCTCTCGCAACTGATCCTCATTCTGATGCCTCGATTCTTGCTCAAGGCAACTAGGTCACCAAAATTTGCGTCCACTAAGTCAGTAACCTCCATCCATCAGAACTGTATCGATGCTCGCTAGGATATTCTGGTGAACAAGTAACATGAAAAGAAAAAAAACAATGAGCTATGTTTCTTTTTGTGAAATCATTGTAATTTTGGTTGGTTGAATTACTCGTTGTTTTCGTGAAATCTTGTAAAAATTGATTGTTGAATCTGGAATCAGAAAATAAATGTGATGGGTTGGTTGAATTATTAGTTGTTTTCTGTCATCAACTTAGTGATGACTTCCAATTCAGGCGGTAGAGATGGCTATTGGTGGTTCCAAAAGCTTCTGTTGCTGGCTTCATCCTTCTCAATGGAGGTTGCGATGACTACATTGCGGATGCGGTGGGAGTTGATGGAGATGGAGTGTAACTGGCAGAGAGAGGAATTCACAGACTCGAAAGGGAAGAGAGGAGGTGGTCAGATGGATTATGGTAGATACAATGTAGAAAGTTTAAAACTAGAATTAAATTTCCTTAAAAGTGTAATGGCTAAACTAAATGTAATTAAGTTGTTATGCTAGGGTTATTTTCGTCAATTAATTGAGATAACAGACAAATTAGATGAAAGGACCGACAATGCATAGGTTATTAGAGCAAATAGACTAATTTATGACGAATCCCGACGCACATCAAAATTAAGAGATTATTTATGAACTTTACCTATTTTCTTAGTCCCGTTATTTCCATAGTAATACTTACATAATTCAAAATCATTCATTTATAATTTACAATCATTTCAGTCCCAACATTTTAAATATTATTCAAAAAATTCATAATATTTAAGATAAATGTTTTAATCCAGCAACAAAACTTTTTTTTTTTCATCTGAAAAACAACTACTTATTTTATTAATATATAAAAAAAATCATATCCACATTTTAATTCTCCAATTTTATTCAACTAAGGCGATATAACAACTTTTGCATACCGCGAGAGGAGCTTCGTCAAAACAAATTGCTGGCCGAGTATTACATCATTTTCTACATTTCACGAATTATCCTAATCCCAACTTTTTATCTTCAAGAGATAATATTTAAGATGTTACAGTACCAAACACACATCAAGTTTCAACGACTATAGTTTCTAAGAGCATTGTTGAATATTAACTCAAACAATTTAATAGGTTGAAGACTTGGGTTGTGGTTAACCCACTCATTGGGGAAGAGTTAAAGAATTGGGTTTGGGTTAAAGTTAGGAACGTGTGAATTAGTCTAGGATTTTACAATTAGAGTGTGGCTTAAAAAAAGCCTGCTCCGCTTAGGATCCCGATTACCAAGTAGTGGTACGGGTATATTTTAGGTTTGGCTTGTTTTCGTTTCTTTAAGAGTTTGAGCAAGATTACGATTTTATTTTCTTAATTAGAACGTGGTTAGGTTTTATTGTAGTTTATATAAAAATAAGTTATGTTAAGATTTTGAGCATGAGAGAAAAATCAATGTGGTAGAGACACAAAATATGAAAGTGAAAAAAAAAAAATAGAGGTCCAGAAGTCGGGATGGTTAGGACGAAAGTTTTTTGTACTTCTCATATTTTGTCGTATTGTTAAAGTGAATTTTTTTCATTCGTGGACGGAGGCTAGTTAAGAGTCAAACGACGTTAAACCACGTTAAATTGTTGTATACATATTTTGATCAAGATTGTTTGTTTCCTTGCCTCTGACGGATGTTTGAGGAAGAAAGTTGTTCGTTTGTCATTTTTTCCCAAACAAGCATCTACAACAGTACTAGTTATAAGACTATTAAATCAAGTATAGATAGTAAAAATAGAAAATATGAGGAAAATCTAATCCAACAATGTTTGCTATTACATTAGTTAGTCATAATAGTTTTTGTTATTCTATTCTCTAAATTTAGAAGTGAAAAGATAAAATGTTAAATTCACCAATTAAAATAGTTAATGACTAGTATTAGTGTGATGAGAATGTTAAAGACAATAATTAAAATAGTTTTTTTTTGTTGTTGTTGTTGTTGTTGTCATCATTTTAACTACAATTTAATTTAAAATTAGATAGTATTGTTATACATGCTCTAGGGCAATATAACGAAAATAAAATTATTTACTTTGGATCAAGCCTAATTTTTTTTTTTTTAAAGCAACATCAATACTTGTATTGATTAACGATTTCCACTCCAAGGAGGATAGGTAAATCTAAAAAAAGTGTACAAATTACATGAGAGGTAAATTAGTAGACAAATAAATAAATTACAGACAATTAGCAATAGTGCCTAAGGGGTTTAAAATCCAATCCCCCCAGGAAGCTGCAAACTTCTTCCAGCGATTTGATATCCAAATGAATGTCATGACCTGAATTGTAGACAACGAGTTTGTTGCAAGATCAGTTTTTCCGGTATGAACCATCTCGTTTCGAACCTTCGAAATATGCCACGAAGTCACTCTAAGGATTGCATTCCACGCCTTGCTTTGATTCTTAGAGAAGGTCCTAAATCGCGAGATATCTCCCAGATCTTCCAACACGGTTTCTCCTGTAAAGTTGTTCACTCCACACCAACAAGACACTAAATTTCAGCATTTTTTCGCAAATGGACAAATAATCAGACAATACTCTAAATCTTCAAGAGAGGATGGGCACAGTGAACAACCAACTGATTCGATGTGGATGTTGCGGATGACGAGTTGCAGTTTGGTGGCAAGTCGGTCTTGCGCAGCTCTCCAAATAAAATAAATATGTTTAGCTTTTTTGGGATCCAGTCATTCCATGTGGTTGCGATTTGCTGATGTTGATTCTCCAAGGTGAGAGCGTCTATTTGTCTGGATAGAATTGGTATCGAAAATGATCAATCGCTGCCAAGAGACCAAATTCAGGTGTCTATAAACCACTTATAAACCACGTTAACATAAATTTAGGGTGTGTTAATTTAATGTTTTGCTAATGAAATTATTTGGAAAGATGGTAAGAGAACATAACTTTATAGTAATTTTCCATCCCTCACAACTTTATTTTATTTGTTAAAACACCTTCTTTTTTTTTTTTATATCAAATCTCTAAATTTCCTCTTTCAACATTGCATTATACAATGTCAAATGTCTTATTACATTACGTAATCAAGATATCTAATTTCTAAAAATGTTTTTACAATTTTTATAAGAAAATCTTCTAAATTAAAATTCAATCAAATACATAAACAAAAATTAAATAAAAGTCAAATAGGTAATTAACCCTTAATATGATGGATGATGTGGCATGAAGTGATTGGAGTGGTACTATTCAACAGTATCAATTCTATAAATGTATAAAGTGATAATGAAAACTTATGGATCAATGTGAATAAAAAAATAAAAAATAAAAACCAAATTAGGGGTTTGGCCCGTTGAAAAAAAAAAAAAAAAAAAAAGGTAAAATAAAAACACATTTTGCTGAAGTGAGAGAAAGTGATTGACCTTATACTATTCATCAACAATAATATTTCCGTAATTGAATAAAGTAACAATTTGTTGGAGGGAAAAGATTCATTCCATTAGTGTAATGTTCACTTTAGCTCATGAACACACCGTAGCCTTAACAAAAAAGTTAAAACAGTCAAATACTTTCTATTGTTTAGGGCCTTAAAGAAGATAGGTAAAAGTTTTAGAATCAAAGGCGGGCCTTGCTCATTGTCCAATGTGAAGGCCCAATAAGGCCCATTGTAAAATATAGGGATAATATCGTAGTTTCCTCGTCTAGATATTTTCCAGATGCCCCGAGAAAATATCCGGCTTTTCGTCCGGCCCCAAACCCTATTCCAACTCCTATAAATTCGCCATTCTTCCTCTTCTTCTTCACAAGCTCTTCTTTATCTCGCCTCTTTTTTTTCGTCGTTGCATATTTTATTCTTTCTCTTTGCCATGGGTTCTGCCGAGGTCGAGTTTCGTTGCTTCGTCGGAGGCCTCGCCTGGGCCACCGATGACACTGCGTTGGAGCAAGCCTTCAGCCGCTTTGGTGAAATCGTCGACTCGAAGGTCGGTTTGTTGCAGAGATCGGGCTAGATCTGATCCGATCCATCCAGATCCGGCTCTGTCTTTGATCTGTGATCTTCGATCTGCTGTCTTTTGTGTTACTACTTGTTACTTGATACTCTCTTGTTACTGTTCTTTAATCTCTTCTTACGGGTACGTTCTTCCTCCGTTGGGAAAGAAGATCTATCGGTTCTAACGTCTGATTTTCTCGTTTTTCTTCGTTTTACGTATGTGTTTTGATTGTTTTATACTGTATCTGAGCAGATCATCAACGATCGCGAGACCGGGAGGTCAAGGGGGTTTGGATTCGTCACATTCCGTGACGAGAAGGACATGAGAGATGCGATCGAGGGGATGAACGGTCAGAATCTTGACGGGAGGAACATTACTGTGAACGAGGCGCAGTCACGCGGAAGCGGAGGCGGTGGTGGAGGCTTCAGCCGTGGAGGCGGTGGTGGAAGCTATGGTCGCCGTGAAGGAGGTGGAGGAGGATATGGCGGCGGCGGTCGCCGTGAAGGTGGTGGTGGAGGATATGGAGGTGGTGGTCGTCGTGATTATGGTGGCGGTGATGGTGGATCTCGATACTCCTCAAGGGGTGGTGGTGATTACGATGGTGGTGGTGGCTGGAGAAGTTAAGATCTCTGATCCATCCCGTGGTGTTTGTTTTGTTAGGCATTGTTTTAGGGTATCTGGTTCTCTGTGTTTTACTTGGTATCTTAAGTTTGTGGGTTCTTATTATCGATGGTTATGTTGCAGTCTGTTACTGGGTAATTTTGCACTGTTAGAAACTTAGTTTTTTATATGAATTAAATGGGAAGCTTGTTCTCGCGAGCAATTTTTTCTGAACTGGTTGATTTTGCCCGCGTATATGTTTCATCTTCTGTTCTGTGATCATTATCTCTGGAACATTTTTTGTCTAAAATGAAATTTGTTATGCCCTCAACAGTTTGTTCCAGATCCCAGTCTAAGAAAAATCTCATTAATCCGTGTGTTGCTCCTGAAGCAAGCTCTCCCCTTTTGACGATTGCATGATTTCAACTTTCAGATCTATCTGGCCCAAATAGTTGAACTGCCTCATGTTAATTAATTTGCTTGTCAATTTACTTGAGCCATTAGAAACATATCGATCGACCAAAATATATCACCACGAACAAGAGACAGTAATGGGTGGAGAGCAAAAAGGGTGTGAAATGGTATTCGCGTGGACTGGATTTCAACAGGCACACTAGAGCTGTAATCCATGAGTGATGTTATTATATCGACTGGATTTCATGGATTCTTTAGTTCAATTATTTGGATAGTTACGTTTGAACGCAAAATTTTGCTAGCTCGATTTTTCTTCATAAAGATTTCAAACCGAAAGATTCGCATATGAATTATTGAACTTTTTATATTAAAATATTAAAGAAAAATCAATTATTGAAAAGCAAATCGAATATTCATAAGCACTGTATATTCTTTTGAGGGAGTATAAACAACTTGTATTCTTTGTTGAAAGTTTAATAATCTCCACTCATAAAAAAAATGTTATATTTTTTTATCAATATTTAATTTATGATTTCTGTTCTCAATATTTTAATCATCATCATCATCATATCATCACCACCTTAATCTAAGATTCCTTTTCGGTGATATCTCCTAACCTAAAATCACTCCTCACAATTTGAAATAAGTAAAGCATTGGTTGCTGATTATTCTCATTTTGTTTTTTTTTTTACGTTTCTTTCGGTCAACTCATCATTTCTACGTTTTTTTTTATAAACTTTTTTTACACTATTTTGTTTTGTTTCACTTACGTTTTCTTTATTTATTTTAAGAATGTTTTCTTTATTTATGTTTCATAACTCCACCAAATTTTTTTTCCATTTTCTTCTTTTTTTTTAAATCATATTAATTCTTTATTTGTTCATTATTTTACAATATCTTTAATATTTATACATAAAATGCTTAATGTTTATATTTTATGTGTTTGTGCATATATGAT
>JBBYHH010341259.1:0-12191 GCA_038382905.1 Daphne laureola | reverse complement strand
GCATCTGATATTCATCAGATTACTGTAAGTTTGAATCTTTTATGTTGTAATCCCAGTTGTGTCTGATTTTGTCTTTGGTATATTTTAATATTTTATTCCGTGTGCTATAAATGCTAAAAATGGTATCAGAGCCAAGTTAGTGCTCAAAACAAATAGTTCAGAACAGTAAGGACTTATATGAACTTTTGTTAAAATTATAGTGACTAAAAGTGTTAAAAATCTACTGTGGCCCCCACTACTAGTTGTTTTCCCAACTAGTGAGTAAATAAACGGGCTCGAGGTGAAAATTTAATCATTTATTTATGCCTTGAAGTATGAACATTTGTATATTAATATTCAGAACTTTAAAATCTTTCAAAAAGGACACTAAACCTAAACCCTTACAAATTTAACGTTGCTATGTCACTTGGAACGAGATGTTGACTCAATGGACTAAAGTGGCTAGAATTCAACAGTTTGATGACTGCATAGTTCCGAATTACAATTTAGGGACTAAACTGAACGAGTCAAAACAATACAGGAGACTAAATGATAAATAAGCCAATTAAAAAACATGTCACTTTGATGCAATGTTTTTTTATTTTGAACATACCCTAGGTAAAAGAAGTTATGCTCTATTTGTTGGACATTGCGCTTAAGTATAATTTAATCAAATATATATGATATTTTCTTTGCAATTTACCCTAAAACTAGATAAACATATGTTTAAAAAGACTAATTTCACTTAAATTAAAAATCAATATTTTTAAAAATAAATTTGACTTAATCGAATGCATTGTTCTGCTTAAATCATATTCTTATGTCAAATTAATAGAAATTTGAAATTTATTCTTAAATGAAGTAAATTTATTGTGTTCGGACATATAACTATTGAGTTTTTTGGTAAATTACAAATACTACATATATAATACCTAATTAAATTAGACTTACATAAATAACTTAAGTTAGTGGTTTAAATCCAACCAAATGAGAGATTGTTTTTTACAAAAAGAAAGAATGGAGGGAAAAGATAACAACTAATATGCATTTATATTTGTTTAGATGGAGAGATTAATTTGTAGATGATGCTTGTGGTTGAACTTCATTGGGATGAAATGCAGAGATCAGGGAAGGTGCCTGGTGTTGGTATGGTACATGCCCCCACTGCATTGTTGCCCATGTCATTCCCTGAGGGTCACTGGAAGCAAGCATGTGACTTAGCACCCATTTTCAATGAACTGGTTGATCGTGTAAGTTTGGATGGAGAATTTCTGCAGAAATCTCTTTCTAGGTCTGTCATCTCTCTCTCATCCATCTTCCTTTGTCATGATTGATCATATGCTTCTGAAATTATACAAGTTCTACATTATTATTCTTTCAGGACGAAGAAAGTTGATGACTTTACTTCCAGACTTTTGGATACCCACTCCAAAATCCTAGAAATGAACAAGAAAGAGGCGAGACTCGGTTCATCATAAATTTGCAGTTTCTTACTTTTATCTTCATGTCATGGGAATGAATGCATACCCAATTACTGTTGCAGGAAATACGCTTAGGGTTACATCGATCAGACTACATGCTCGATGAACAAACTAAGTTGTTGCTACAAACTGAGTTGAACACAATTTCGACTTCATCTCACAGTACTGGTTCTCTTGTAAACAAGCTTCATAGGTTCAACGGATATGTACATACATACCTTGTATTGCTTGTTTTGGTGCTCAAGTTGACCAACAACCAAGAACACTATTGTTTGTTTCTGATGGTTTATTATCCCAGGTGCTTGCTTGATGACTATGGCCACCAGCTTGGCCTGCATTCCCATAGAATCCCTGTCAGCAGTTGCATCACTCAGTTTGCACAAGCACTGGCTAAAGCTTGGGATGAGTACAACCAACCCAAGTTAGATTCAATAACATCTATAATTACTTGTGATTTTTAATATCATCATGTGGAGTATAAATGTTTGCCAGTTTTGATTTGGACAGTGCTGTGATTATGGTGGTTGTTCAGACTGAGGAACGCAACATGTATGACCAACATTGGTTGCTTCATGTGTTGAAGGAAAGATATCCTTTAAAATTAAGCATATTTGTAATAAAAAAAATGCAGCAGATATTTTTAAGCATGGATATGATAGTATACACTCTTCTTTCCTTAGCTTGTTAACACACATAATGTCAAAATTATCCGCAAGACGTTGGCAGAAATTGACAGAGAAGCAAGAGTTCTACCAGATGGAACACTAACTATGTATGTTAATTTACACTACATGTATTATTTTTTCTGGTCACTTATTTTTTTTTTTGTGTTACTCTGATACCAAAATTTGTATTGATCTTGCATTTTGCAGTGATGATCAAGAGGTTGCTGTTGTGTATTTCAGAGCTGGCTATTCACCAGCTGATTATCCTTCAGAATCTGTATGTAAAAATTATAACTTTTCTCTTACAGTCTGCATATGTACCTGAAATAGAAAAGAAAAAGGAAAGGGAAAATGCCTGTATTATGTTCCATAGTTGTTCTCAGTGCTTGAGCATGTTTGTTTTCTAGGAATGGAGAGCTAGGTTGCTTGTGGAACAATCCTCAGCTGTAAAGTGCCCATCTATCTCCTATCATCTTGTGGGGACCAAAAAAATTCAACAAGAACTAGCAAAGCCTAATGTACTAGAGAGGTGACAGTTTCTATGCATGGCTTGAAATTCAACAATATCATTTGGTAGATAGCATCATGTAAGGAACAGTTTTGCAGTGGTAAAACTTACAGAAAGCCTTTCTTGCTTCCATGAGCAGGTTCCTTGATGACAAAGAGGCCATTACAAGACTCAGAAATTGCTTTGCTGGGCTGTGGAGTTTGGATGACTTGGATACCGTCGATAAAGCCATCGAAAGACCAGAGTTGTTTGTTATGAAGCCCCAGAGAGAAGGCGGAGGTTCCATTCTCCGACCTCAGCTACATTCTCGTTGTTTGCACTAGTACAAAATTGAAATCTGAATCTGCAATATAATGCTAGGAAACAACATCTACGGAGAGGCATTGAGGGAAAAGCTTTTAGAATTGAAAAATGGTGGAGGTGAAGAAAGTGCAGCTTACATTCTAATGCAAAGGATTTTCCCTGCTATATCCCCAACCATTTTCATCCGAGATGGCGTTTTCCATAAAGAGAATGCCACATCAGAACTTGGAATATTCAGTGTTTACTTAAGGTATGTGTCATTAAAAGAGTACCAGTTTTGCTTGCAGCCTAAGCTTATTTGATGTTTGGTGTTTGCAGGAATAAGGAAATGGTGGTTATGAATGATCAATGTGGTTATTTGATGCGGAGCAAGATATCATCACTCAATGAAGGTGGAGTGATTGCGGGGCTCGGTGTCTTGGATAGCGTTTATTTGACTTGATTTGCTTGAAACTTTAGAATCAATAATTGTACTCTGGAAACTGGGAACACAAAAATGTTTTATAGTTGAAATTCAAGTATCAGAGGAAAGGTAAGCTCACAGGACATGGGACTAATCGCTTGTATACCCTTTTTTGCTCTTGTTTTAATATGTTCCTTGCTGGACAAGGTTTCTTAGAAGAATAAAAATCGACTGGAGAAACAATACAACATGATACTAGATCTCTGTCATAAGCTCGCCATTCACCATCGCTGTCCAAGAATTAAGACATTGCAAGGTTCAGGATCTTACAGTCGTCAATGGGTTCATACTTGCTTGTATCTCTTCAAGCGTTCGGGCTTTCGTCTCAGGTACCAATTTAGCCACAAAGGCAATAGTTAACGCACTGAAGCCTGCCAGTATGAAGAATGTGACTGAAACAAAGCAGTATACTGTAAGCTTTTTGCCTCTAACAATCCATACCCAAGTAGTGACTCGATGCGGTTGTAGTCTACCTGCTGAGCTCCATTCCATGGAGAAGTTGAAAAGATAGGTCACTGCAAATGAACCAGACCAGTTGACAAAAGATACCAGACTACCGGCTGAGCCCTTCATGTTGAGGGGGAATATCTGAGCCAAAATTGTTTCATTACAGCATTATTCTCTGCATTATACCAAGTAGTACAAACTCTCGCTGAGCTTATTAGTTACTCACCTCTGACATTATAAGCCATGGTATTCCTGCAAGGCCCAGTCCGAAAGACACTGCAAACACCTGTCGGAAAAGAAGCAGATGTGAAGCAACTTGTATACATGATTCCATTGTTCACCAATAATGATTTTTTTGACAGAATTCTCACCAATATCCCAACAAACGCCAGAGTAGGAGAAACCTCTTTCAAGTGCACAAAGTCCTGTTTTCAGGCAAACATTAGATCAGCTAATATATATAGAGTCCGTAGTAGATAAGTACTACTAGTAGTGATCAGCAAGAAAAGCAATGGGTGTTGGACTGGTTGTTTTTGCTTGAACAAAGTTGCATCTGTTGGAGAAGCGCCAAGAAATGCAACATTGTCAAGTAAAACACACCCTGATTGTTTGGAAATTACTTTGAATGAGAAGGAGAGCCCCACAAACAGGGAACCTAGGCAAGCTCCTCCAGCCGAAATCTGCCAAAAAGATTGGTTTAGCCAATAACCCCACCAAGCTGAGCATAGAATTGTTTCACTAGTAATACCGTTTACCATTAGAAGTGGTCTCCTTCCAAACTTGTCCAGGGTGAGCGAAACCGTTATAAGCATTGCCATCTACAGAAAGCATTCACATAGAAGATGAAGAGTGACTGATGTTCAAATGAAAGGACTAGTTTGAATTGAATGAAGTTTTTTAAGCAACCTGAAGTACAGCCATGGTGATGGTTCCTATTGTGGATGAAAAACCTGCCAAAGGCAACACTTGCAGTTCTAATTTCTTGCTTTTGAATTACTATTACTAGTATAGAATATTTAGTAACTAATAAAATCACCCGCTTGGTAAAAAATAGAGCTTGCATAGGTGACAACTGCATTACAGCCGTCAAACTGTTGTAGCAACATCAGCCCAACTGCAACCTGAAATTTCAAAAGACCTCCTCTTTGAGAAATTGTAATGCTGGGTGATGAAGAATCCGATAGATAACATCGTCAGATGCTTACAATGAGCGAATTAGCATATATCCTCTGGAACAAATCCAAAACTCCACCCTGTGGGATCTGTTGAAGTGTCTCTATATACTCCTGATCAATAAAATTACCTATTTCAGCTTTATTTGACGTCCCTACCAAGATGTAAAATCTAAAGAAATCGATTAATATTTCTTTTAGGTTTTGTTGATTACTCTAATCTCATCAGATATGTCAGCATTGGCTCCTCTTAGGCGTCGTAAGGATCCTTCAGACTCTCTCTCTTTCCCGACTTTCCCCTGTAGAAAGTTTCCATTGCCATGTTATAGCTTGTGAAGGTGATTCTAGTTCAAAGTACAGCAGAAAAAGACTCTGGGACAAAAGGGGAGGCATGATATGATTATGTAGTGCTTAACTTACCAGCCACCTTGGGGACTCTGGAATAATGAGCAGCCCAAAAAGTTGCAGGAAGCATGGAATAATTTCTGCACAGATAATAGAAAAAAACCTTCATAATAAAAGTACCACTTAAATGAACTACATTCAGAATGGACTACGACTTTAAGTTCCAACCACCTGTGAGAGCCAAAATGCGCCAGGAAACAACAGTTCCAACAGTAAAAGTTACAGCACTGCCCAAAGTCAGCATGAACTGTAAGAAGAAATAAGCATCAATTTATCCGAAGTAGCTTTAACATTCGAAAGCAGTAGATTTTGGGTTTACCGTATGGACAGTCGTGAAGCCGCCACGAAGATTCTTAGGAGATATTTCTGCTATGTTGACAGGCACCTGCTTGATCATTTGATCACCACACATATAGCATTAATTAGAGGAAAATTTATGTATGTAGCTTAAGATCAGAAATCCTTTGTTTTTTTTTTAGTTTAAATTTTTTAACTTGTTCTTGTTAATGGTATCAATACTTACCACATAAGAAATGAGACCAATACCATATCCAGTTAACAGTCTTCCAAGATTAAGAATCCATGCAACCTAACAACAACCGTTGAAAGGTTAAGAACTTTAAGAGAGTTCATGGCATTGGAAGAAAACTAAGTTGAGGTAGTGAAAGAGGGAAACAAGGAAAAACCTTTGAGAAGATTATCAAAACCCATCCCAAGATGCTGGCAATTTCAGAGATTGCCATAGCCTGCGTTGAAATGGTAACCCCATTTTAGATTACACTCTTCCTTTTCCTTTCTTCTTTCTTTTTTACCCAAATGTTGATAACAAACTGAAACTGAAGTGAAAACTTTATAAACCAAGCAGCAGGAGTTGAACAAACAAACCCATCTTCTGCCAACAAGATCTGCAATCTTGCCACTAGTCACTGCTCCTAGCATTGCTCCAACAGACAAAATTGAACCGAAAACCGAGTACTGAATGTCAATAATAAAGGTAGTAGATCAGGTTTACACGGTGCAAACATTATAAACAGTAACAGGAAACCGAATCTGTACGGAACAGAACTATGGTTGACTGACTTCAGGGAGCCAAAAGAGAGGAAGTTGAGAGATGAGGCACCTCTGCCACAGAGAGACCTAAATCATCCATGATTCCAGTTTCTGCAGGTGAGGAATATCCGAGTTACAAGTGGTGCAAAGCATTGACCAATTAAGCAATGAAGGTAATGAGTCACTTATGGCAGGATTGAGCTGGCTGTACTTACAGTTGAACCAAAAGCAAACGACCCGCACACAGCGACAAAGGTGGCAAAGACCAGCGTCACTGTCATTGAGCTTCCACCATCTTCAACTCCCCTGCCGAGTAGAGAACTGTATAATTGTTGATCCGTTCCCATAGGTGTTTGGTTTGCTGCTGCCAGGCCTGGTGAGAAGTGAGAATGAGAAACGTGGTCATGAAATACGCATCTCAGGGTCCTTATATACATTCAAGATTTCATGCATTTTAACACTGCTGCTTTCTAACTCCAATCCAATCTGTTTTCTCACGTGCTCACCTAACAATCAACACCAGAAAGCTTCTAATGAGTACATGCCAGGCTAACATATCTTATTCCTTGCAGATTTATCACATACATCTACTCAGATCATTTATAATACAGTCTTTTTGAGATGTGAATCAATAAGAATTTATCATTGATCAAGTCTTACTTAGATCAACTTAGCGACCTCCATAATGAATACATGTATACAACAGCACCATTATCATATTAATACAACAATAATGGAGTAGTACTTTTGTGAACTCCATCAATTACACTCATTTTCATTAATCCTACGTAGCACAGGAATTCTCTGAGGGTGACTGTTGTAGCTCTTAGCAGAGGGGTTCAGACCTGCCTGTATTTCCTCCAGAGTTCTTCCCTTCGTCTCTGGAACCAGTTTTGCTACAAACACAACAGTGAGTCCGCCCACGCTCGAGAATATGAAGAATGTTCCTGAAACAAAGACGGCCAAATATCATTAAGTGTTGAAGTGTTTTTGCAGAAAGCATACTTCTCTTGCACAAGAGCATTACCGGCTGAACTCCATTCTACCATGAAGTTGAACGAAAAGGAGACCATCCAGGAACCTAGCCAGCTGACCAAAGTCACGAGGCTTCCTGCAGAACCCTTCATGTTTATTGGGAATATCTGAAATTGCAATAAGTAGTCAGTGTTGAGTCCAATCCCAAAAATAAGGGAATGCATTTATAAATCACACAGATTTCAATTACCTCCGACATTATCACCCAGGGAATTGCTCCCATGCCTAACGAAAATGATCCAGTAAAAGTCTAATGGCAAAGCAAATTCAGATCACTAGACCCATCATTATCAGCATATCCATAAACGTGTGTAAGTAGTACATTAATATTATATAGAGAAATTAACAGCGTGCCTAAAAAATAAGCATTACCAGTACACCAGCTAGAGACAAAGTAGCTGTCATCTCCTGCCAAATTCGTAGATCCTGGCAATTCAGAAGTGTAAGACCGTAATTCGATTTGAGAAACATGGGAAGATAATCAGGAAAATCTGACATTAACTGTAATCACAAACCTGCAAGAGGGATGACAGGCCCAAAAGGAAACAGCCTAAACATGTCCCAGCAGCAGAGACCTGTGCCCAACATTAGATTTCATTTAGTCCCATCATCAACTTCAAGCTCACAACATTTACAGGAAAACATCCTTACTGTTGAATTAAATGATTTAGAGCAGAAAACTTGTGTTAGAAATTAACAAATTATTAACGTATTTAGTGTTTCAGTTATTTACCTGAACATTATTGTGTATTAGTTTCTGGTATGGATAAGACCAACAGTTGAGCCTTTTAGCAGTTTTACTTTATGTCAATTTCTTTAATTTTGGCCTGGATAGTTACTTAACAGCTCTGTAAGTTATTTATTTCACTTTAAATACTCAATGTAAACCCCATCAGACGTACACCAGAAAACTATCGACTTCTACAGTTTTAATTCTTCTCTCAAGAAACCATCGGTGGCTTTTGTAGATTTCATTTTTCTTCTTCTGTTTTCTTCCCCCTAAAAAGCCAACACTTACAATCAAAAGTGGCCTTCTCCCAGATTTATCCATCAGAAAAACCCCCAATACTTGCATTGGAACCTGCAGAAGAAAAGTTTAACTGTAAAAAGATGCCAGAAGCAGAAGTCAGAGTCCCATTTAGAGAAAGATACAATACCTGAACTATAACCATGGCTATCATCCCAATACTTCCAGAAAATCCTAAAGAATGTGCAAAGACAATGAAAATCACCATAAGTTTTTCCTTCTTAACCATGCATATTATAGTAATATATACGGAGTAATAATTTATGATATGGCTTCTCAGCATTCATAAGGATTCTAATACCAGCTGATATGAATATAGAACTTGCATAAAATGAAATTGCATTGACACCTCCAAACTGTTGCAGTACCATCAGGCCAACCCCAACCTTAAAGAAGTTTTCAGCAGTTAATTAAAGTTCAAAATATCTCAACAAGTAATCCCATGCCACATCTATTAAACATTCTAATGATTACCACAAGGGAAAGAGTGTATCTTCGCTGAAACAGATCAAAGAGACCAGCTTGAGATAGTTGTTGAAGAGATTTTGTGTACTCCTGTAGAGCAAAAGTTCTCAAATTCAAAATGTACCGTTTTTTAACAGTAAGGAATGGTGAAGGTAGAAGTTGAACTCAAGACCTCCACCTTGTGTCCTTAGAGCTTTAACCAACTTGGCTAGAGCCTAAGGACGAATTCAAAATTCAAACTACAAAATGCAGTTTAATTGTTCTAGTTTTTTAAAGGATAGAATGAGGAAACCTGAAATTGAAGGCCATTTATCTAATGGATGCAAAAAGTATGAAATTACCCTAATTTCACTTGCTTCCTCGAGAATGTCTGCATTCTGCCCCCTAAGCCACTGAAGAGCATTTTGATAGTCACTCCATCTGCCAATTTTTGCCTGCAGAATTCATGTCTATGTTTTTACATTGTACTCAATATTTTGGGTTCCTGCAACAGTCCCTGAAAATTCCTTTCTCCTAATTTACTTTGGAGCTCATCCTTCATGAGAAAATTGTTTGTAAGTGTTGGAACTCTCATGATAAAGATAACACCCAGTTCTACAGTATCATATGGGACTCACCATCCATCGAGGTGATTCGGGGATGAAGAACAAGCCAATTAGTTGTATAACACATGGAATTGTGCCTGGTATAACCAAATTATAGCCATGGTGAGAGAATATCTCAAATTGCAAGTAAACGTTTAAAAGAAGTAAGGCTACCTAATAGTGCCAGAGTCCTCCAGTTGACAAATGCTCCAACAAGATATGTTAGTGACACACCACAACATATCATCAACTGCATATTCAAACATTAGCAATCGAACAGATGAGAGAGCATATTGATAGTGGAATGTCAGGTCCTACAAACACCTGATGAACTGTTGTAAATCCTCCTCGAAGATTCTTGGGTGTGACTTCAGCAATATATACAGGAACCTGATGTAGGGAATACAAATGTCATTTAAACCATAAAAGACCAATTCAATATAAACTCCATTTCTCCCACATTACCACATAAGAAAGCAGGCCCATTCCATATCCTGTCAAGAATCGTCCGAGATCAAGGCACCAAGCAACCTTTTGTAGAAGATGAACAGTTACCAACACTGACAACATGATAAAATACAGCGGAAGTTTGATGGTAAAATTTTATGCGAATGAAAGACAATCGAACAGACATAAAGCGTCGACTTAAAATTAAAAATGAGACTGAAAACACATGGATAAGCACACATTTGTTTCATTTTTTAATGTTTCTTCCCAAGACTTCTACCATGACAACTAGTTTATTAGCCCATGGGAGCCAAACTTTCCAACATGGCATGTTAGACATGTTAATAATTAGAGCATATTGAATAGATCACCTGAGAGAAGCCCATTGCAACCCAACCAACTAAGCAGAATATTTGAGAGAAACCCATTGCCTGTGCCAATGAAAAACAAAACAATGAAAAAACAAAATTAACAAAGAAAGTACGAAAGAAAATATTCTGAATTTGTAACAATGGGCTATGACAGAAAGGTTAAAAGGGATAAAACCCACTCACCATTCTTCGGCCAATATAATCAGCAATCTTCCCACTCATTACAGCTCCTAACATTGCTCCAATTGTCAATATAGAGCCAAACACCGAGTACTAGAAACCATTTTTTCCAGATAACATTTAGAAAAAGCCATAAATAACAGAAACCGAGAGGTTTTCTTCATCGACAAACCAATAACAAATCTAACTTCAGACTAAACATGTTTTGAGCCAACCTCTGGCAGTGAGAGACCAAGGTCATTCATGATCCCAATCTGGGCTGGTGATGAATATCCCACCTACAAAAGAATTCGAATAGCTATAATCAACTATTCCAATTCTATAGTAATGTTAATCTAGCTATGCCCAGCTTGAGTTTTATGAATGATAGTATCTATCACTTTGAAAGTTGAGTATCCATTACCATAACTACAATCGCTTCGCTATAAGAGCACTAGCCAGGGAAATGGACAAAGTGATAAGCATTAATGATAAGATTTCGCAGTCTCGGAACCCTGAAAGGTAGTAATCCCTTGAACTCTTAATATACATAGACGGTAGACCGTCTATGAACTCAGAGCTCTAAAATTCTGGTAGGTCAAACCGAGCAAACAGACATCATAACTTCAAGAACCACAATAACGAATTCCAAACAATCACACTTGAGAATGATATCATCCTTACAGCTGTTCCAAAAACATATGATCCGCAGACAGCGACGAAGGTGCTGAAAATGACCATGGGTGTTGCAGAAGAAGCATCTCCTGCCTCGCCTCCAGCAGAAGCACCGCCATGGCCATGTGACTGAGGCTTCTCTTCACCGATCAAAGAAACAGTCAACTCTCCTTCTTCCATATCTTCTCGACCCATTTCCGTTGCTTCAAGTAGCCGCGAACTTCAAATCCCACTCACGGCTGGGGATCTTCAAGTTGAACCATGGGTCCACTCGCTCTCTGTCGTTAACTATACTTATCTTTTCATTTGCTTGACTGCAAGAATCCAAATTGGACAAGGAAGCGAAAAGTTCGGTTATATTGCATTTCCGGGTCCAGTCTTCGGCACGATATACATTTCTACCCTCATACTTTTTGAATTAACACACTCCCTTCATATCGGTAAAACTGATACGTTTTCCTTCTCGGAAATCAGAATGTCCCAGTAAAACTGATACATTTCATAAAAATAAAGCATTTTTACAAAAAAATTACCTTACTACCCTCATTTTCTCTTCCCAATCCAAAAAATCCGATCATGCATTTCCGGGTCCAATCTTCACCACAATGTACATTTCTACCCTCATGTTCTTAGAATTAACAAACTCTCTCCATCCCAGCAAAACTCATACGTTTTTCTTTTTTGGGTTGCCACACCAAAACTCATATATTTCCTCTAGAAAACCCTTTTACATCAACTTTATCTTACTACCATCATTTTCCCTTTTTATTCTAAGAAACTAGGAGTAAAGTCCATTTTTAGTCCATTAGCGCGTGTCCTATTTTGGTCTCGTTTTAAGAATTCGTCCTATTTTGGTCTTGAAATCATGTTTTTTTGTCCTGTTTTAGTCCTTCCGTCTGTTTGACCGTTTTGTTAACCGTTAATTAGATTATTTTTACTGAAATACCCCGAAAAA
>JBBYHH010341149.1:0-12191 GCA_038382905.1 Daphne laureola | reverse complement strand
CATTACTGCAGCTGGGATAACCTCACAGCTCCTTCTTCTAAAACAGACACTGACTTAAGCATCGGAGTGGGTTCCCGGGAACACTTCCCCGGTCCATCTCTTCTCTTTGTTCCAGCCGCAGGTCCTTCCAGCACAGACAAGGGAACATCAATCGTTCAGGGGAATATCAATAACAATATAAAATATGAACTTAAATGTATTATGAATAACATTATGAGAATTGAGAAGTAGAGTAATTTGGAAGTCTATAAAAAACTCACGATATTAACTCTAAAATTTCAGGGACCAATGTAAAAAATAATAAAAAAAAGAATGTGATTTTTTTTCTTCTAAAAATATTCTCTCACAAATTTTATATTAATTTTCAAAATTTATAAAATTTCTCCTACAAATTACATAAATGAACACATTTAAAAAAAAAATAAACTGACACACCACAGCTTTATTGGGTGCGCTACTGTTTATTAAGGTAAAACTTCCGTATTTGAAGAGAGTTATAATAAAGTATAATCAGTAAAACCACAAAGTTAAAAACGCTGCTAAAATAGTCGAGAGTTAGAAAAATAAGGTGCAATGACTTAATGGGAGGAAAACAAACAGTAGTAACAAAAAAAAGAACTTCAGAAAATATGTATGAAATCTAATAATTTTGCCGCACACTATTGATGAACAGTAGATATAGGCTTCTGAGTTAGTATATTCTAGTATTAAGTAACTCGTTCCTTGCCGTGGGTGTGAAATAAAAATTAAAATATTAATAATTAATTAATTTTAATTTATAATGATAGAAGTGTAGAAATAAATGTAAACATATCATATGTTAAAATATTAATTGTACGAACTTTTATGTACTTGAATTATTTATATCATTTATATTTATTCAAATCAAGAAACATTCATGAAATTCGAATCTTTAAATCTATTGCTTTTGTAGATTATTTTGCACAAATATGTACAAAAGTTGGATTTATAGCTAAAAAATATATAATAAAATTATAAATAAAACATTAAAAACCACGTACTTCATAAATTTTGAGAGTAATGAAATATAATGGAGAATTAACTAAAGTGTCATGTACATGAATGTGTGAATTTGACCATAAATAAAATGAGAGAGATAATAGTGTTTAATGGTGTTTAATGAATAAAATCTAGTGAATTTAAATTTTTTGATATTTTTATACATAAAAATAAGTAGTTTTTCCAAAAAATAAAAAAAGTTGTGTCTAATGAAAATTGAAAGAAAGGAATATCTAAAATGTAAAAGTTTTGTAGGCCTAACTATTACGTGTGAGGTAAATGACTCCAATAACATAAATCATTTAATAATTGGCTTTTGAGTAATTAGAGAAATTTGAATGACACTTTAAAACTGACAGTAATATGATATTTCTTCAACTTCACCACTAATACATAAATAGAGCGGCATCGGTCAAGTTGTGAATAAAAAACATATAGATGTGTACGTAAAAAACATATAGATGAAATTGCATTACATGGAATTAAAAATGACCAGGAAAAAATGACACCATCTTCTTTATCTGTTTATCATTTTCCTGTATTCGAAATTGATTTTTTAGAAAAAAACAATTGATAGAAAATTGATTTGAAGTTTATTGGAAGAAACATTTTAACATATTCTTATTGCTTCTTCTTTTCTTTCGGGTGGGTTTTCTTTGTTCTTTTGTTAAAGTATGACATTTCCTTAAGTTTCCAAACGAAGATGTGTAAGTTTTTTTTTTCCAAACATTTCACAATTATAAGTATTCCATATTTTTCTTTTATGAAATTTATCTTTTGAAAAAGTAATTTTTCAGCTAAAATTTTTGTTTTGTTTTTTGGTAAGAGTGTATTATTCTGTAAAATTTTTGAATGATTGTTTTTTGGTAAAAGTTTACTAAAGGAATTTTGGAAATTCAAATTCAATGAAATATTTGAGAAGAAAATATTTTAAAAATAATTGATTTGATAAATTTTGAATACTTTGTTAATGTAAGGAACATAAAAAAATCATTAATTTGTTTTTTAAAGTACTGACTATGAAAAGTCACTTCTCTCTCTTTCTCTTACTTTGTATTCATTTATTTGTACTTAAAAAGGTAACATAGCAGTTCAAACACTGATATATCAATGTTTCTATAAACATTTATAAGAAATATCGAGTTTAAATTTTTGATATTCTTAATCTTTTATATAAAAAAATAAAATAAAAAAATAACACAACAGAGCAGCTAGCCCATAGCAGTCAATTTTTAGAAGGGAAAAAACGTCACTGGGGCGCACCTGCTAGAAACACGCAACAATCTTGAAATCATGAACTTTAATCAATACGGTAACAAACTTCAGAAGTGTAGTAAAAGAGTCAGACCAATCAAAAGAATGAAGTGGTTTAATTGAAAGGAAACATAATATAGTAGAAAAAAAGATAATTGCAAATAATAAAACACCAGCTTTGGCATTCCACCGGGTACTGTTCATGAAGAGTAGAATAGCTCTCCTTGTTTAGTATGTACTAGGATTTAAAGACCCGCGCTACGTTACGGGTTAAAATTTGCTAATATACGCTTAGAGGAATAAAGAACGCACATTGATGATAAGTAATGAAGATGTCCAAACATGTAAGCATCAATACAGAAAAGACAGATTATACCACTAAATAATGGTTTAGTTCACACATTAATAGTCACAGATCATGTTTTAAATAGGAAAATAAGATGTTTTATATTAGCCCTTAAGCTTGCATATTCCATATGCAACTAATGTTTGCATATTCTATATGCATTGTTGTTTTAAAACGTCATACATTCTCAAAATATCAGCAATAGAACTATACAAAAGCAGATTGTTGCAATTTAATACAATCTTGGTATGACATCCTACTTGTTGAGGGCCGCATCATAAAACAACAAAAATTCAAAAGGAGTGACCTGCACACACAACATAAGTATCAGTATATTATTAGCAAATGACAGAATTTTTTTTTTGTGATTGCTTATCCTCACTCATGAAGCTAGGTTTTCTTTGATGTCTCAATAGGCTGCTGAACTTTCTGCTTCTTCAACGCTCTAATGGAACCATAACTCACCTTACAAATCATATGAAACCTCCGACACTAATTCACTTTAAAGAAACAAAGACCAAACATAGAAAAAAACCAAAGGAGATAGATACTGAGATCATAAGACAAAAAATTCAAGCTAGTCAATATACTATTATCACATCACCAGAGTGAGAAATTCTGATTTTTTAATGTAACTGTTAGAAGTATGCTTCTGAGGTTAAAGACACTTGTCTGATATTTGAATGTAGCTATAGCCTAGGATGGTGGTTACAAAATGGTTTTCATCACTTTATCCAATAGAGGAAAAAAGAGTAACGTTTTGAAAGCTTCTCTCAGTTGACTCATATGTTATAATATATAGAGGAATTTATTCTGAATAAAAGATATCAACATGAAGTTACAATCAAATCAATCAACTATAAAGTTACCATGTATAAAAATCTTACCAGATGTATCAAAGAGTTTTCTTCGAGCTAAAGTCTTTCCAATTTGAACTTTATTTTTCTGCTCTGAAAGTGTGATCATCACAGTTGATGGAGTTGCCTGGTTTTGTTCATACAAAGTCATATCTGTATCACTTTCTTGGGTTCTTGGTTGAGTGCTCGACTGAATTTCACCAAGTTCTTCAGCTTTATCTTTCCATATGGCATTAACAATGAAATCTGGCATCCCGCGCTTACTTCCAGCAGTAAAGTGCAACTGGAAAATTCTTGTTTTACCAATAAGTTCTATGATCGGAATTGGAGGCTGCTGTGGATTGTCATAACCAAGTTCATTCACTAATTTGTCACAGTGCATGCCTATGAGAGCATCTGCAACCGGTGTGAAGAAAGTTACGACAACTTGTGTAGTTTCATCCTCCAATACTCCCCTAAAGTTATACCTGCTCATCCAGTGTAATGATAAACAACACAGTTTAATGTTATAAGTAACATGAATTGCAGTGAGAGCATTTTCACCTGCTCATCCAGTGTAATGATCAACAACACAGTTGGATTTAGTGGTTTATAGTTAATCCACTGCCTGTAGCCTCTCACCTTAAGGGGATCATTGTTGTCTCTTGGCCTAAGATCAGATATTTTCATGATGAAACCCTGATGATGAAGTTAATTAATATCAAAGTAAATATTTACCATGAAAATAATAATCAACAATAGTAATTAACCTTCTCAAGTGTCAAAATGTGCATAAATCCAATTTAATGTAGATTTAGTTAAAGAAAATATCATGACAACAACACTTGAATTCATGACAATCAGAGAAACTGAGTTTTCTTTTTATGAACACGCATATGATTGGAGGATCAAACTGACTTTTCTGGTTTAACTAAATTAACTATCACAAATGCACATATATTTTACCCAAGAAAAAATCACTTCATGCAATGCAAATCATGCGCATTGACTATTCAATGCAGGATTTAGAGGCTAACAGATGAAAATAATTGAACAGAATGAAAATTGGAATGAAATCTATTGGATGCCTATGAACCAAATAAGAGAAGTATTCACACTCACACCTTTCAGACAATGTTGTCTTGCTAAAGAAAGAACGTGTAATATTGGGAAGAGACTTAGTTAAATGTAAATATAAAGTTCAAAGAAAACTACAACAACTAGTAAAAAGGACAGAGTTGGTGTAGAGTACACTGTTGCAACATACCTACTTTGCAGGGTGCCATGCCTTTCCTACAGCAGAAGTGAAGGTGGCATCAAATTAACTGTTAAAAGAATATAGCTTCACTCAATCTTTGACAACAAAAGCATGAAACTCCTCTTAAATTGACCACACTAAAAAAAGGAATAATATTATGAAATTTCCCTTAAATTGATTAGATGAGAAAATAGTACATAAGCCAATTTCAAGATTGTTGTAAGAAAAAAAAGTATTTTATAAGGATACTAAAAAATGGTTAGAAAGTAATCAGCCTACAAATGAAAAGCATATAGCAGCAAGTAAGTGCCATGAAAACTAAAATGAAAGTTAAAATGCAAAATTATTTAGCAGGCATAAAAGGACAGAGTAATTGCATGAATTTTAGTTTTTCATTTCCTAGTGAGTAAAATAACATACCTAGTTTTGTAAGGCAGATCAAGTCAATGGAACCAAACAATATGCAGATATATTACTATGGACAACCGTGTTGTTCACTAAGTACTTTTCTTTGTTTGCACATTGAAGATGAACTGAGAAAAGACCATCTAGTTGATATGCTTGGGACATGTAACCGCTGAAAAAAATTCATGTGGTTAACTCAGTTTTATGCAAGCTGAAAAGATTAGAAGAAAACAGAAAATTGAGTTGGATTGTATTAATAAATGCATCCAAATTTAATTTAAAACCAAACATTTTTTTTCTCGTAAAGTCACACATTTATTATATTTATAAATAAGTTTAGAAATTACAATCTAAGTTACATAATGATGGTTTATGAAAGACCTAATATAGCAAGTAATGTTAAAGATTGTAGTGGTACAACCTTGAGTATCAATGTTGATCCGGATAACTTTAATTCTCCTTTCAAGCAATGGCCTGTCAAACCATGAAAATTGCATTAAATAATGATCTCCATGAAAATAGAGTTAGATAGTAATAGATGCATCCAAATTCAATTTAAAACCATTTTTTTCCTTGTAAAGTCACTAAAAATGTTAAGTACATACACTAATTGGAACATGAATGATAACGTGAACAAACCTGATGTTCCTCAATCTGTTTTAAGAAATGTCTGTAAACCATGTTTGCAGTATAATGAAGAGGTTTGTCTTCTTGTTGTTTCAATAATATCTTTAGGCCATTTGGTGACGTTGCTCTTGATAATGCAACATACAACTGGCCATGGCTGAAAATTGGTTCTCGCAAGTAAAGCCCAATTCTATTAAGAGATTGACCTTGGCTTTTGTTGATTGTCATTGCATAACATAACTTAATTGAAAACTGCCTTCTTTTGAATATAAAAGGTAATTTTCCATCTTTGTGAGTAAGAGATATCCTCGGAATAATTTTTTTTTCACCGATCCTTGTCCCAGTAATGATCTTAACCTCTATCACTCTACTAAGAATTTGAATCACTATCATTCTTGTACCATTAGAAAGACCAGAAGCTAAATTTATATTTCTCATCAACATAACTGGCGCTCCAAGTTTCAATTCAAGTCGATGATGTGGCAACCCATTAAAACTAAATGTATTCAGATACTCGGTGGGATACAAAATTTCACTATCTCCTTTTTCATTTGAAAGTGGAGTGATAGAGTCTAAACTCAAATACACCTTTGGCTCCCCGGGGAGAATATCTAAAACTTCTTTGTTTAACATATCAGCAGTTTCATTCTTTGGACACATAATAGCTTTTTCAGCAAGTAATTGAGGAGTAGGGCTGAAAAGTGTTGTATCATCATAAATAGAACCAATCAATTTCTGAATTCCTTGTTCATTATCCGAAATCAAGAACTTTTTCGGAATTTTAATCCACTTTGTGCTCTCTGGTTGAATCTCATCTTGAATCCCGAGGTTACCATTTCCAATGTCAAGAAGCCATGAGGAAAAGTCTTGAACATCTGATCTTTGGGAATCAGTGAGTTCAGGTTGCAACAATCGCATATTCTCCTTTAGTTTAAAAACACTAAAAAGACTCCATAAATGTGATTTTGCAATTGAAGAATCTATAATCTCTGATTCAGTTGCACCAGGTTTAACTGGTAATGTTTGTCTGAAATCTCCACCAAGCATCATAGATTTGCCTCCAAATGCACAATATGGTTTATCAAGAATGTCTCTCAATGATCTATCAAGTGTTTCAAAACATCTTCGATCATTCATTGGAGCTTCATCCCAGATAATAAGTTTTGTTTGTGCAAGCAAATTACCAAGTTGAGTTCCTTTCTTGACATGACACACAGATTCATCTGTCAAATCAAGCAAAATTTTGAAGCATGGATGGGTTGTGCGACTTGATGGAAGGAGCAATGAAGCTATACCAGAAGATGCCACAGCAAGCACAATTTCCCCTTCTGCTCATAGTGCTGTAGCAATTGTCTTCCATAAAAATGTTTTCCCTGTTCCTCCATGACGATAAACAAATATGAGTTTTTGTGAATCATTTTTAGAAATCTCCATAATTTTCTCATAAATTCGTCTATGGTCATGATTCAATATAGGAAGCAATTGTTCATGCTCAATTGATAGTCGATCTCGATTGTAATTCCTTTCTTCCATTAGAAGCAAATTAGCAAGATCCAAAAGCAAATGTCGTGGAGGCATCGGTAATCCAAAATCACTTAATGATTTTGAGCATACATTCAAAATTTTCTCAATTTCATATAGTACATACCCCCTTTTCTCATCATTGTTGACAAAATAGTTGTGTACGAAAAGAACGGCAGAAATCCGGAGGGGTATATCATCTACAAACTTTGAGCAATGAGTTGTCCATAAATTCATAGGACTTGAAACTTCACAGAACATTAATATATGAGGAAAAAGTGACTTGAGTTCACTTGCAGTAGCCCACATAGCTGACTCCTCAATGACCATGTCCCATTCTTTATCATCACCAAGCAACCCTAATGCTTCACATGCCATGCGATATGTAGGATATATTATCCCACAGACTTGTCGAATCTCTTCAAAAGTCTGGCACCCTTTTTGATAAGTCAGAAGCATCCTCAAATAAAATAGTTCACCACAACTCGGATGAACATAAATTAATCTTCCAATAGAGCCTTTTTTTTGTGCACTCTAGGAGACCATCCTTTACTTTGTTGGTACCATACAAAGCATGTTGGAAATTAAAAATAAGTTAGGGAATGACCATCACTACTGCCTCTATTAAACTGCAACCATTCTGTCAATGTTATTTTTTTCCTGAAAACATCATTGACGATCGCTTCAAGAGGTTGATCAGCTCTGTAGGTTATCTACTGCATTTTTGGTAAGTGTACAACCAACACTTGGACTGCTGGCTCTCGCATATGTATATCAAATTGGAAAATTTTCCAACATGCTTCAAATGGACAAATGAATCTTCCTTCAACAAAGTTCTTAATCTCATCAATATTTCATTCTTGCATACTTGATGATGAATCATGATCCATTGTTACATCTTTCAATTGCACTCTCGTTCTATCTGTGCCTTTTGATATATATTTGAATAGGTACTTGATCATCATACTCCAACCACAATATTTTACATTGATGTGAGCATGGAAGGTTAAGGATAAGAGATGATTATACAGTACAACATAAGAGTTGTCAAGTTTCACCCCATACTTCTCAACTGTGATTGAAGAATCTCGTCGCTTATAATGAACAAATCCATAATCATCAAAGTATGTATGGTGTTGGTATTTTTTTGGAAATTTCTTAGAACATCTACCATCTTTCATGCATGGTGCATCACTTTTCACTAATCCACATGGACTATGAATCATCATCTCAGACACCACTTTATATGATTTTGGATCAGAAGTTTCATTTGGAATTTTAGCAGATATAAAGGTGTCAATTTGCTCGGGTGTTGAAATCCGACTTGAAGTTGTAAGCCATAAGAGCGTGTGACAATGCGGGAGTCCTCTCTTTTGAAACTCAATTGTATAGAGAACTATGTAAAAATAATACATATTCAGAGAATGTTAATGATTATTTAAATCAATACTAAAAAGGGACAAAAAAAAAAGTGATGTGCTAATACCTGCTGCTACTTCACCAAATGGTTTTTTATCTTTAAGAAATTTGATAAATTCTCGTACCTTAAGTTCAAAAACTCTCACAATAACATCAGGTCTATCATTAGGTTGTGAGTCAGGATATCTATGGAAATATCTAGTAATTTCTGGCCATTTCACATTGCAAGTGAAAGTTATAAAGAATTGGGGATTACCATGGACCCTGCAAATTGCAAGTGCATCTTGATAATGCTTGTACATGTATCTCGGGCCTCCTGTGAATGATGATGGTAATATCATTCGCTTTCCAACATCCGAACCATCATGATCTCCACGAAGGAGCGCATCATGAATTCCTTGAAGGAATTCATTTCTGAAGTCATTCTGCTTAGCCCTAATGAAATCTAGACGATATTGTTCAATAGCAATGTAAGCATTAACAACATATTGCTGGAACAACCTCCCTCCTCGCAACAACAGCGAGTATAATGCAGACCGATCATGTAGCTGGTAGGAGTAGAACATACTCATAGTTAACTTTCTGCTCTTATTGGATGTTCCATCATTTTCACTAATCAACTTCAGGTCAATCGAGTATCCTCGCTCACCATATATAAAAAGGAGAGGGAATTGCAATGACATGTACATCGGATGTAATTTGCTAATCATTTGTGGGATTCCATTCCTTGACTCAATAATGATGTCATAGTCATTCACATTCGTTGGGCCATTTTCATATACTATTGCACCAATATTATCTGAAGTTGGCAAATCATAACGTCGATCTCCTAACTTGTTATACAATATGATCTTGAAGTCAGGAACATTGCGAGAAACACATTTGTCTCTCGCTGTTCGGAAAAGCTTTATTAGCTCATTATGATCATCAAAAAACCTAATAAGCCTTTCAACAACATCAAGCTTAAGATCAGATGCTTCGCGACTACCATAATGACTCATCCTATTAGCTATCTCATTATGGGTATCATAAATATAAAGTTGCAAAAACCTTGGTGCTTCATTTGGAAGTGGACATAATGAACCCATCCAATGATATATTTCACCACTAACTTTAAAAACGTATGGCCCATGACCATCATTAATTGTTTTATCCACAATAGCACCAAAATATGTCATGGAGAACATCGTGTTATAAGCTCTAATATTATGCATGAAATGTTGATTTTTAAATAGCTCTTTGATATACCTGGTGGTTCTTGTGGCAAAGGTAACTGAACCTTTCCACCGTTACAACAATGTGTAAATCGAGGTCTGTGTCCATGAAAATATCATTGCACACGCTCTTCATACCAGAACATCGCATGACAATGTTCACAGGTATGATCACAGTCTCCACTATCTATATATAAAGTAGAGACTCCTAGTAACAATAAACACAACAATAAAAAAATGTAGTAATAAATAAATTTTGCAATATCAACACCTTGCGTATACAAACACGAACCTGATGATGCACATGCAACAAAGGTTTCTGGTGCTAAGTGTGGTCTCAATTGGGGAGCCAGAGGTTCACGAAACAATGTTCTCCTTGTACGCCTCATAGCATCCAGATTTTGGACCGATTGATCCATAGCAGCAAATTCACCTATTCTCGTTTGATTGAGACCATGACATAGTAAAGAGAAGAATATGTATTAATCATACATCAGCAAATATAAAACAGCAGAAGCAAGTTCAATTATCAAAAATCATTTTTAAAAACAGCAAGCTGATCACCTAGAATGATGATATGTCTATCAACAAATCATTAAAAAAATAGGCTCGCAAATTTGACATGCGAAACAATTAAAATCCAAATAAAGGAAAATAAAAAAAATCAGGAAAATCAGGATTTTTTTTTCCAATATCAACACCTTGCGTATACAAACATGAACCTGATGATGCACATGTAACGGAGGTTTCTGGTGTTAGGTCTGGTCTCAATTGGGGAGTTAGAGGTTCGCAAAATAATGTTCTGCTTGTACAGCTCATACCATCCAGATTTTTAACCGATGGATCCATAGCAGCAAGTTCACCTATTCTCGTTTGATTGAAACCATGACATAGTAAGGGAAAAAATATGTATTAATCATACATCAGCAAATAGAAAACAACAGAAGTAAGTTCAGTTATCAATGATCATTTTTAAAAACAGCAAGCTGATCACATAGAATGATGATGTCCATAAAAAAACCATTTAAAAAATACTCTCGCAAATTTAACATGTAAAACGTGAAACAATATTAATTTGAAGTATTCTGTAGAATCTGTCATTTTTCTAGTATTCTGAAGCAATGTAAAAATTAACAATAAAGTGTTGTAAATTAAAGCATCTTAATGGATCAGAAGCTGAAGAACTCAATCTTTTACAACAAAAATCAGAATATTACACGGATGTCTAAATCCGGAGGGAAAATGGAAAGTGAAAGAAGGAATCAATGCTAATTCAAGAAAGAACAACAATACATGAAAATGCAAATCTAACCACTAAAAGCATTATATATGGAAGATATAAGACATAAATACTTAGACTTGAAGTTGTAACTATGAGCAAATTTTACAATTGATACAATTCACGACAAATACAAATCAAACAATGCATTGCAAGCTCTATTGATCTCTAATGTTTCCCCCCCTGAAAATGAGGTATGTGCGTGCAAAACAAACAATCTATGTAATTCATGAGCAGATTTCTCAAAATCATGTACCAGCTGTAAATGATTCTTGCTCGTGGTCCTAGATTTGCATTTTCAAGGAATTTATTAATTTCTGACAATAGAGATGTCAAACCAAATGCAAGCTTTATTGATTAACAAATAGTTCTATTGGAGCCATAGCTGTAACTATTGAAAAGCAGCTAAACACTTAATTGATTTATTTTCAATTTCCCTCATTTCCTCGTCATAGTCACAATAAAGGACTTGTCGAAAATCCCATTTAAACAAATGAGGTCTTAAAAGTCTGGTTTCTATGTGTTGATCGCTAACATATATGCTCGCATTCGTAAGGATGATTCAAGAGTTTATTTGAAGTCACAACAATGATTAAATTCATTTAAAGAAACATTACAACTATCAAATATACGAATCACCATCATTTTTTTTCATCTATTGACTAATAATATATTTTTATATCATCAAATAAACGATTTGAAAAAAAAAAACAATCCAAGAATTGTGAGGAAAATCCCAATTCCCAATCAATCCACAACGCAACAAATATAAGCCTAACTATCAACCCAACACGTAAGAAAGAAATCAATATTATGTTGCAAGAGTTATAAGTGAGAATAAGATAAAACAAAAAGGACTCACTTTGATGCAAGAGCACATGCCACTCAGAAGACATCACACCCACCATGAAGATATCACTGTTAGGAATAGCAATTTGTATTACTAAATGGGCCAATTGGCCAATATATACACACATATACAAATAAGGAAAGAGATCTCTAATAAATGGAA
>JBBYHH010341038.1:0-12191 GCA_038382905.1 Daphne laureola | reverse complement strand
TTCAGGAGCTTTCGGGCAGCAGCCAGCGGGTTAGTCCGTTTGGTTGGCTATACTTTTGATTACCGCAGGTAATCATCGCTCCTTAATTAGATTTGGTTTAACTATCCGGGTAGTCTCGATAAGGTCATGATAAGGTTAAGGAGTTCGAAATAAGTTATGCTTATTGGACTAACGGTTTAACTTTCTTGGTATATTTCAGCATCAGCGGTACCTTGCGGTGATTGTCGGGGTTTGTGTCAACCGACCCCGCAAGTAAGTACGTTTCTAGTATTTTGGTAGTTACGGATCTGTAGGGCTAGCATGCATACATTTACATCGGATGACTATATTTTAATATACTGCGGAACTACACACCCAACGAAGTGGGTGGTAGTTCTGATCTGATGTTTATGGATAATTAATCTGGTTAATGCACGATATTCTGTGAAAACCACTAACATGTTTTTTGGGTGCAGGTTTATACATTAAGAAACTAGAACGCCTTAAACCTAAGTAACACGTTAGAAACTTTAAGTTCGGAAAAAGCTTAAAAATGGCATGGTTTTGGGTTCCACAAACTGAAGAAAAGTTCTGTTCTGCTATCGCCGCCACCTCCCGGCACCGTTCATGACGCTTCCGACGCTTTCACACATGCCGGACGGGGAGGGGTCGTGACAATGCTTGCCCGCCATGATATGTTCAGGTTGTTTGGCCAGAACCACTCCACTCCTCACACTAATGGCAGTCAGGTCATGAAGTGTGGTCTGCTCGCCACTCATACCTCATTCATTTTTCTAAAATTAGGTCATGAAGTGTAGTCTTCTCGCTACTAACTCATACCTAACTCGTTAATCACTTGAAGTGTGTATGTTTGGGCTGCACGCCATACCACACATACTCTAGTGAATAACGACGTCATTCATTATGTTATGCCACGCTAAGTTAGGTCATGCATGTTTGGTCGGTCCGCCACGTAAGCATATCTAACCCGTTAACCACTTCAAGTTATGTGCGTCCCATTAAACACTTAACTCCAAATGTTTAATAACGTCTAGACTAGTCATATTTTATCTTTTATGATTACGCACATATCATTCAATAACCAAAATGCGTCAACCGTTCGTGATGCATGCCACCTAAATTTCTTTTAGTTCTTTAATGTGATGCCATGACATAGGTATTCTACTTTTAAACTTTATATCTTGTTACTTGCATGATGTCATGACAATCAATTATTTGTTAGTTGAAACTTGCTTACGTCATCTCTTAATCTCGTGAGTAGTTTAATAAAACATTTTATCTAATGATTTCGTGCCTAAGCATTTAACCACCGGCTTTATACAAGTTTCATGCTTCTAAGCATGAAAAACCTAAGCATGTCATTATCATTTTGCAGGCCTAAGCATGGTACTAGCGTCTCTCGGTCCTATACATGATACTAGATTCATTTAAACTCTTCGGTCCTAACATGGTACTAGCAGAGTTCAATTAACGATCCTAACATGATACTAACGAGTTTTCTTTAAGATAACGGCCCTAACATGATACTAGCCTTTACATACAACAATCACCGTATAATAATCAAACATACTATAATAGTTAAAGTTGCAACCCGTAGACATAACTAAGAATTAGACTCCATGCATCAAGAAATTAATATATGACACTACCCAGGTTACCCATTCATTAGTTTGTGTATTAAACGAAGTGTTTAACGTAGAGTTTATTATTCGGTATCTTATTTACGAACATGGAAGATAACTATAATGAAAAACTTGTATAGTACCCCTGACTTGGATGTAGCCGGGAGTAAGCGTCAGCTACGGACTGAGGATCTCCAGAAACGTCATTTGAAGTTGGTATGAGAAGTCGAGAACTTAGCGACAATAAGAATTTAACGAAATATTCTATGAGATTCTATAAGTGAAAGCTTACCGGTACGAGTCGGTAAGATTTATGGGAAAGGAACGGAGGCTTTTACGATTTTCTAATGGAATAAGATAGCTAAAGGTAAAGTTTGGGTAAAAAAGAAAAGTCTGAGAATTTTTTAAGGCTTTTAGGCACAAACACAATTTTTTATGCACAAAAAATATTTTTAAGGAGAGAAAATCTTATTTAATACTTTAAACAATTTAAAAGTTGAAAAAGAAAATTTATAAAAGTTATAAACCATTAATAAGAAATTTATAAACAAAAGTAGCAATTTTCTCAACTTAAATAAATTGGGTAAAGTGCACCGGTAGTCCGGTAACTTTAATTCATGTACCACTACGGTCCTGTTTTAACTTTTTGTACCAATAAAGTCCTGTTTCTTTACTTTTTTTTCAATTTGTGATCTTTTTCCATCCATTTCCAGTTAACTTTAACGGACTTGATGAAAAAATGATAACTTTAGCAACTAAAGTTTTTTTAAAAAATCAATTTACACCCTAAGTTTTAAACTTAATCATTTATACCCACCCCCAACTATTAAAAACATTAAAAAACTAGCTTGAAGTTTCAAATAACCCAACATAACCCCTTCCCACCTGTTACCGCCATGCCGCCATCGAGCCACCACCGCCAAACCCACTGAAAATCAATGAAAAAAGCCACAAATCACCCCGAACCATCGCCCCAATCTTCGATTCACCGAAAAACACAGCTAGAGGCTTCGAATCACGAACCCTAGGCCACAATTTACGAGCCGAGGAGGGCGATTCATGAGCCCTAGGCCACGATTCGCAAGCCCAGGGCTGCGATTCCCCTCCTTGGGCTCATAATCGCGGCCTAGGGCTCGCGAATCGCTGCCCTGAGCTCGTTAATCGCTTTCTAAGGTTTGCGATTCGAAGCTTTCGACTGTGTTTTGTGGCAAATCTGAGGGTTGGGCGTTCGATTCTGATGATTCCTGGCATATTTGGCGGCGGCGACAGTGGCGGTCTGGCGGTGGCAAGGTGGGCAGGGTTGCTGGTGGGTTCAATCAAACTTGAGGGTAGTTTTTTTAAGTTTGGGATTGTTGGGGGTGAGTATAAATGATTAAGTTTAAAACTTGGGGTGTAAATCAATTTTTTTAAAAAACTTTAATTGCTAAAGTTATCATTTTTTCATCAAGTCCGTTAAAGTTAACTGGAAATTGATAGAAAATGACCATAAACTGAAAAAAGTTAAAAACAAATAGGACTTTATTGGTACAGAAAGTTAAAACAGGACCGTAGTGGACCAGTGGTACATGAATTAAAGTTCCAGGACTAACGGTGCACTTTACCTTAAATAAATTTATAAAAAGAATAAATAAAACAAAAGCTCAAAGTAAGAAAATACAATATTTATAACTATATATAAAAATAAATAAAAATAATTTTTTTAAAAGAAAATAAAAGTTGAAAACTTTTAAAACAAAAGTGAGTATACTAAAAAACAGATATAAAACAATAAATATTTAGAAAGAGCTAAATAAAAAGTATCGACTTAGTGCATAAAATGAAAAGTTTTGAACTTAGTTGGTGGCAGGAATGAAACGTAGGAATAATAGAGGGTCTAAGTAACACAAAGGGGAAAGTTTAGGGAAAGAGACCTAAAGTATAATTTTACTGAGAATGCTTAGACTTCATCTTCAATCTCCTAACTCGTCGGCGTGTTGCAGTGGTGGAGGATTCCAATGGCGGTTCAAGTTTCGGTTGGTGAGGTAGAGGATAGGGAGGCGTCTGGCGGTGGTTTTGCTGCCAACGGAGCTCCGGTTGGAGAGAAAACGCATTTTGTTCCGAAAATGAGTTTTCAACGAATTCTCCTCCGTTTTGGCAGCTTCGACAACGTGGGAAGGAGGGTCGGCTCCGTCTCGTCGTAGTGGAGCTAATAGTGGTGGAGTTTGATGGAGAAAAAGGAAAAAGGAGAGGAAGATGAGGTCGAGGTTAAAATTTTCAATTCTTCCTGTAACTTCTTTTTCTTCTTTGTTGGTTGCTTCTTTTTTCATCATGTGAGCTCCTATTTATAGGCCTCATTGTTGATTGACAACGGCTTGGGCAAGTATGATGGAGTATGCAAAGGGATTGATGGATGGATGAGGGATTTCAAAAGATTAGAAGCGTGGAGGTGAGTTCAACGTGTTTTCCGCTAATTTCATCCTTTCCTTTTTTTATTATTTATTATTTATTATTTTAAATTTATTAAATTAATTCATTACTCTTTTAAAAAAAAATTGAAAGGTGGAGGGACCTCCAGTTTGGAGATCTCCACCAAAGCTTTAAACTCCCATTTTTAGGACTAAGAAGGAAAAGAGAGAAATCTATTTATGCATAGATTCACTACGGTCCTAGGAGAACAACAGGGAAGATACCATTTTGAAATCCCGATGGCCTAATGGGAACAAAGGAGGGAGAGAGAGAGAAACGAGAATAAAAAGTGTTAGGACTATAAGTCCTCAGAAATTACATCACGAAGGAAAATAGGAATGGACGTGTCCAAACATGATGTTCCTCCAGCATCAAGGCCTGTCTTGCCAGCGTATGTGCAGCTTGGTTGGCTTCTCGTAGTGCATGATAAGCTCTCCATCAGCTCTTATCAGCTAGGGTGCGTCAGATTTGTTGAATAATTAGCATAACTTCTGATTCTCTCGTTGCACCATAGTTGATTGCATTAACTACCTATAATGAATGAGACTCAAACTGGATCTTCGGATGTTCTACCCCTTAGATAAGCTTCACTCCTTCTCTTAAAGCCATTGCTTCACCGAAAAAATCTTCATTGGGTCCCCTGATGTTTTCGGCAAGAGTAGCCAGAACCGAGCCTTTTTCATCTCGTAAGATCGCCCATATCCCAAGCCAACCTTGTTCGTTGGTTTCTACATCTGTGTTGAGCTTTACCCAGCCAAGCGGAGGCTTCATCCAGCATATTCCTTGCCTCCGAGGAGGGACTAGAGTCTAGATACATTTGAGCTCCATAAGGGTTGATGGAACCTTCCAACATATAAGTCAAATGTCCAACTCCGACCACCATGCAATCAATTATTTCTGTTGCGCCATAATAGATCAACTGTGACCATGAATTTATCCAGCCCTTCACCGTGACTTGCTGTTGTACTGCTCGTATCCACTCGCCTACCGAAACTACTGGGATCACGTTGATGCTAGCCTGATCGGTCATAGTGAGGACTTGGGTGGCAAATTGACAATCTCGAGAAAGATGGATGGCACAATCAGTATTTTCACCACACTCCATACAAGAAAGATCAGCAGGGATGTTGCGAAGCTGCAAGTTATCATGTGTGTGTAAGCTATCATGTGTTGTTCTCCATAAAACATGCTTATGTTTATTCATCACCTTGGCACCCCATATTTTCTTCCAGATTAATTCATCCTCATGTTCTGTTCCTGTTTCAATTCGCTTCATGTTCTGGAGAGCAAAATATCCACTCTTCACTGAATATTCACCATCAACATATTATAATTCCACATTAGAGCATCCCTTCCTTCACCTGTACCTCAAGGCATTTTTATAATTAATTCCACATCTTCTTGATGAAAGATAGCCCGAACTAATTGCTTGTTCCGGTAGAATTTGTATTCATTAATTCCGCCACCATCGCATCAGCATCTAGAATACGTGGCATGGTTGATGGCATAAATGAATCTATTCCGATTAACCATGGATCCCCCATATTTGTACATTTTTTCCATCGCCAATTCGTCATCTTAACCCCAGCATAAGAATATCTCTTCCGGCTAAAATACTCGTCCAAGTGAATGATGAATTCTTTTCATCACTTGCTTCCATGAAAAAGCATGAGAGAGAATATTTAAATTTGAGGACTTTACCACAAAGAGTACATGGGTCCTTTAATTGTCTCCACCCTTGCTTTGCAAGCATGACATGATTAAAATAAGCCAAATTGCAAAAGCCCAAACCACCCTCATTTTTGCTCGCAGTTAATCTTTCCCATCGTATCCAATTTATTCCACGTCCGCTCTTGCCATGGTTTCAATAGAACTTGTTCATTGTCACCTTCATCTCCTTGCACATTGAGTCTTGCAAGAGAAAGACACTTATTGCATAGATAGGTACAACTTTCCCTACTGATTTTATCAAAATCTCCTTGCCTACGCATGACATTGTCTTCGGGTACCATGGTCGTGTCTTTTTTCCGATCCAATCCTTCTCTGAATAGCTTAGCTAATTTTGCTATTTTTATAACTCCATATCCACTTCCATAAAATCTAAGTATTGGCGGTTCCCGCCACTTTTTGTCATTGTCTTCAAGCTCTTTCCACCCTGCTCATTACTGCCCTTTTCAACTTTCACTACGTAAGTAAACATTGTTTTATGAGGACCGTATCCCTCATAAAACCCTTCTATATTATGATGGAAATGACCGTTATTATTTTCGTCATAATTTGGGCGTCATGTTTTGTATGACGGAACATACCGTCATAAAATTATGAAGGCTTTATGAGAGATACGACCCTCATAAACTTAAGGGCACATACTGCAAACTAGCCTTCGTTATGACGGATTTATGAAGGCAAAAACCGTCATAATCTGATAATTTAAATTGAACTCGCCAATTTCTATTATTAATAATTTAATGATTTCAAAATTGATTTAAATTAAAAATCGCATAAAAAATAATAATAATTAAATATTCTGATATTTTAAATTGAATCCCTCAATTTCCATTATTAATAATTTAATGATTTCAAAATTGATTTAAATTAAAAATCTTATAAAAAATAATAATAATTAAAAATTACTAATTTAAATGTAACAAAAATAACATATATATATATATATATAATATTTCTAATTTTTTATTTTCAATTACGATAATTTATACACAAATAAACTAATCGTCCGAATCATCCTTATCCTGATCATCGACGATGTACCGCCCTACATCATCAGCATCATCGTCGCCTCGCTCATCGCCACGAACCCTAGCTGCATCCTCACGAGCTCTAGAGCCAGCAAACTGGGTAGGGGTCAAAATATGCGATGGCTGTGATGGACCCGAAGGCGGTACAGATGTGCCATGAAACTGCTGCAACCGCTGCGTCTCCATCCTCTGTAGCTCCCATGCTCTGAAGAAACTCTCTCGATTGAGGAGATCGGTGAAGGTCATGCCCGCTGTCTGCCGATAGTCAAAGCCCAACCCGAGACCTAATCCGAGCCCGATGTCAGGCTGAATCTCTGGTTGTGACTGCGACGGAGGCTGAGGCACATACGGAGACTGCTGAGTCATCGTAGGAGTAAAAAGCGACTGGATCTGAGGCTGAGACTGAGGTGGAGTAAAACTAGGGAAGCGGAACAGTGATGGAGGAGTAAAAGGCAACTGGACCAGAGGCTGAGACATCGGCGGCGGCACATATGATGAGGATGAGGCGGCGAGCGTCCGTGGAACATCCTCGGGACGAATAACTTTGTTTGCCGCCATTAAGTTCCACATGTTGCTCATCGTAGCCTCCAATTGAGTGATGATTTGCCGATGCTCCTGGAGTTGTCGCTACGTCTCGCTGTCATACTGTAAACAGAAATAATTAATTGAGAAATTACCTTACACTATATATATACCTTACACTATATATACATGAAGTAGTCATAAATTATTTTAATTAAGTACCTCACACGGCGGTGGAGGCTGGAACATCCCGGGACCCACTAGTTGGAGAGGCAAACCATTGTAACGTCCTCGTTTGGGCCCCGCAGTGACCTCCTTGAAAATGTCGATGTCAAATGAAGGTCGATCAACACCGGGATGGTACTTCTCATTCATCAACTTGTCATAGTTCGCCTAATTACAAAATAACAATGTGTTTAAAAATATAACTATTAAATGTAATGAAAATTGAATTAGTTTTTATTGTAGAAAACCTTACCGCATAGTGGGTCAGAAGATCACTGCACGACGTAAACTCATCAGAGGACTCATCCTCATCCTCACGCAGCGCAGGTCACTTTTTTGTGCACCAGATCTTTGTAAAAGATCCCATATCAAGATCATAACCTGCCTCCTTCTGTTTAATATATATAGAAAAACTTTAGTTGTTAGAAATTAAGGAATTAAATAGATTAATTAATAGTAACATACCAAGTCTTCACAAAGATCTGCTTTCAACTTCTGGCCCCGTGATGGTGCTCGAACCTTACAATTTTCGTCCTGATTCACTGCAACACAATTATTAAATCATAAGAGGATATAACCAAACAAATATGGTGATCAACTTTATAAATAAAAAAGAATACCTCCTCGGTTCAGAGAGTTCTGACGCAACTGCCTCTGAAACTCATCAGTGTCCCAAAACTCAAGAAGTCGCTCCCAAATCTCCTGAGACATGTAATTTTGCATCTGCGACTTAAACCTCATGAACTTAGGGTTGTCTTTCCAATGTGGGTTTGTCGCATTTCTCTTCAACTTCCCTCAAATGTTTGCTTGTTTGTTGTTGTATTTTTTCCCCATAACCTCATGGAAGTGTAAGGCCATGTCACTGTCGAAGTTCACCATCGGAGGCCATCTGTATTTCTCAGCAAATCGATCAAGGTATCCATCTTTCTCGGTTTGGGATACCTTCTTGTAAGTCGGCGGCCAACCTCGGTACTGCTCTTTCAAGATGCGAGCCATCTCCGTCGACACTTTAGTCATCGATAGGTAAATGCTATATAAAATAGAACAATATAGTTAGAATAAAACAATTAGGAGTACCAAGTTAATATTTAATAATAAAAAAATGAAAATAACTTACTGTCCGACTAAAATAAACGGTCGGGTATTCTGGGCTGGTTGTGAGCCTGCCTGTGGAGTTGGTAGTGGGGCCGCCTATGAAGGTGGCAGTGGGCCCGCCTGTGGAGCTGGTTGTGGGCCCGCATGTGGAGCGGCGTTCCTTCCTAGCTGTGGAGCCGCCTGACGGACCAGTGGTGGGTGGTGACCTCTACCACGACCCCCTCGACATGCCGCAGGGATAGTCCCCGTATTGCGTGCGCTCCCCACTGATGAAGATGAACGGTCCCCACTACGACCGACACTATCACGATCCCCACGACCAATCATACCTCGAAATGTAAAAAATGATCACATTATTCAAAAACTAGAAATTGAACTCTTAAGTTTTAATAGAAATACAATTAGAAAAACATAGTAAAATATTAAAAGTTAAAACATACAAAAAATACTTGTAAAAAACAGACAGGAAATACTTGTTTAAAAAATATAGTAAACTGAAAAAAAACTCAAGAAAAATATCGAAATATCAACTCAAGAAAAATATCAACACATCCATCAAAATATCAAATCAAGAAAAATCTGGAAATTTAAACATACAAAAAATACTTGTAAAAAAACAGACAGAAAATACTTGTTTAAAAAAAGGCTTAGGATAAAGTGTTCACCCCTTAATCTATGCTAAAGTGTGCACCTTATCCATTTAATTACCAAATTAATTACCAAACTGTTTAACCCCACACCCCCAACCTGTTCTGTTGGCTCCAGCTCAGCCTTCATCCTGTTTATATCGATGACAATAAAAAAATTTAGATCTTCTTCTTCCTTTTTTTTTAGGCTAGGTCAGATTCAGAGTGAGATCGACATCGACGACATGGTGCTTCATCACAGAAAAAGTGAATTTGTTGCAGAAGAAAGAGCCATTTCTCGATGCTCCAGTAGAGAGTGTCTTTGGAGCGCGTTCACCATCGCCGCCTCACCGCCTTCTTCGTCACTGATCTCTCACCTTTGAGAAGCTGAAACGGAGAAGAACTCAAGAGGATGCACTAATAGATCTAAGTCGGAGAAGCTTTTTGGATAAGAAATGAAGGGTGGCAGTGGAGATGGAAGCTGAAACGCAGAAGAAAGAGGATGCACTGGAGCTAAAGCATGTGGTTAAGGATCTGGAGTTGGAGGATGATGATGAGTGACAGACGAGACAGGGCAACAATATAAATATGATGCGCCTTCGTACCTTATTGATGCGCCTTAAACTCATTTTGATGCACCCATTTATTAAAATGATGTAGCATCATATTGTCTCATAGGTGCATCGTATTTTCTAGCAATAATGTGATCTACATGGTTTAAATTGGTGCAGCATTTTTATTATAACAGTGCATCGTACTGTCTTGTAGGCGCATCATAATTGTTCATAGCTAGTATTATTTCTCAGGTGCATCATAGTGTTTCTCAGGTGCATCATATTGTTTCTCTAGTGCATCTCTGTCTCTCAGGTGCATCATACTGTTTCTCAGGTGCATCATATTGTTTCTCAGGTTCATGACATTGTTTATCTGGTGCATCATATTATTTCTCAGGTGCATCATTATGATTCCCTGGTGCATCGTAATGTTTCTCAGGTGCATCATTCAAGGACACTGGTGGCATCTTCTTCTTATTCTGCTCTTCTTCCACTGTTATCTCATCTTCCTTTGCAATATCAGCAACTAAACCCATATGAGCATCAAATCCTTCTTTCGGAGCATCATCCTCCAACACTGGTGCATCAACTTGAGCAATTGGTGCATCCTCTTGTTCCTTGGAAGCATCATTTGTTGTTGCAGTTCTTGGAGCATCAACTTCAGCTACTAATGCATCCTTTTGTTCCTCTGGAGCATCAAGTGTGGCCTTTGGAGAAGCTGTTGGAGCAGCATCTGCAGTAGTCGGAGCAACCTTGGAAGCATCATCCTCAAATGCTGGGGCATCCTGTTTCTCCCCAGGAGTATCATCCTTGTCCCCAGATGCATCTTCTTCATCCAAGTTTACTGTGAATCCTCATTGTTTTCTCCTTCATCAGTTTGTGTGCTAATCTGGCTGAATAACACATTCATTTTGTGTTTGCTCTTCATCTTCCATCTTCTTTGATAGTTGTTCATCATTTGTCTAGGGTTGGTGCATCATACATATTAATTCTTGCATTTGAAGAACAAACAAACAACATTTCAAAAAATTTGTTGACATCATTTCATGATGAAGGTGCAACATTCTGTTGATATCGTGCATCATAGTGATATCTGGGTGCATCATAATTTCCCGGTGGACTAATGAGCGGTGGCCATTGTTCTTTTGATACAGTTCTGGCATTCTAGCAAAGAAGGAAGGAAATCATTCAGATTTGATGGAATTCATGTTTCGTCGCAAAGAAAACTACTAGATAGGAGTGATTTCTTGCCTAATCGTTCTGCTCGCGAAAAAAGGATGAGCGGAAGGAACGATATCTCGCAATTTTCGGCGATGATGCGAGATTTTTGGCTGATGCTATGAGAGACACTCGTTCTGCTTCTTCCAACTTCTCTTAACCTATGATATAGTGTGCTTAGGCACACTGAATAGCCACTCTTAAAAAAAACATAGTAAACTGAAAAAAACTTAAGAAAAATCTAGAAATATCAACTCGAAAAATATCAACACATGCATCAAAATATCAATTCAAGAAAAATCTGGAAATTTAAACATACCAAAAATACTTGTAAACAAAACAGACAATAAATACTTGTTTGAAAAAACATAGTAATCTGGGAAAAAAAACTTAAGAAAAATCTATGTATATCATCTCAAGAAAAATATCAACATATTTTTTGTAAAATATCAACTCAATAAATAAACGAGTAAAGTCCATTTTTAGTCCCTTAACTTTAAGACGTGTCCTATTTTGGTCATCTTTAAAGAATTCTTCCTATTTTGGTCATAAACTTGTGTTTTTTATCTTATTTTCATCCTTCTGTTAGTTTGGCAGTTAAGTATTCTGTTTCATTTATTAATTTTACTTAAATACCCCTACAATTATAGACTAATTACACATTTAACAAAACTATAGTCATTAAACTTTTAATAAATGTAAATATAAACCCTCATTCTTTCTTCTCTGTTCAAATCACAATCATCTCTATTGTGACTCTTTTCCCTCCTGTTCTTGAACCTTCAACCCACATCACACTCATCCGGGCTCGAATCTCAATTCTAGAAATGGATCCAAGACTGAGATAGCAATTGACGACGGCCCGTAAGCTCATACAACGATGGCCTCCTAAATGGCGTCAATTCGTTCTTTCTCGGAACCACCGTCTCTTCGCCTGAGGAACCCATAGAGGTTGAATCCTGGCGAGAAAGAGATTATTTCAAATGAGTTAAAAAAATTGTTGTTGTTGCTGGGTTGGGATTCGTCCTTCACGTCAAATTCCTCGTGGAATTTTCTGGGTCGGTGGCTTCTCTACAATGGTTCGCTTCTCTGGCTTGCCATCAAGAGGCCGGGAAAACCATATTCAAC
>JBBYHH010340927.1:0-12193 GCA_038382905.1 Daphne laureola | reverse complement strand
GATAAAAATAAGTGGAAGTCGAGAATTAACGTGATGGTCCCCGGTAGGCAAATCTGCATTTTGGGCGCCATCATGGCGCCATGTTAGCGCCAAACTGGCATCGTGGATGGCGAGAATGCGGCAGGGATTCCACTCGGCGATTGTTGGCACCAGGTTGGCACCGTGTTGGCACCGCGGAAGGGAGAAAACCACCAGGGATTTGAGGATCTCGCTAGGTTGGCGCTGAGTTGGCGCCGAGTTGGCACCACCGTCCTTCATTTTCACCGGGAATCACCGCGACACAATCAATCACGCCAGGTTGGCGCCAGGATCACGCCGCAGAAGGGAGAAAACTAGCAGGGATTCGCCCCTCCGCAGTTGTTGTCGATGAGTTGGCGCCGTAGAAGAGTTTCTTAGATATCACATCGTGAAAATGCTCTACAGGACGCTACAAAGCTCAAAATGAGCTGCGATTAGACTTGTTGGAAATCTCTCTTTCTGAACATCAATTTACCATTTTTAATCACTCAATTTGGATCTCATATGAAGGATTTATGGTCATTTGAAGTTGGTGTCTTGACTCATGGCGCCATAGATGATTTCCTTGATCTTGAAGTCTCAAAACGTCTATTCCATACTCCTCAAAGTTCGAGAGCCCTTCTCTTTACTATTAAAGCTCAATTTCTACCCTCTGGACGTGTACCTACACGAAGACGAACTTACTAAGTAAAACATGCAAATATGGTTAGATATATTCAGATACATGATGAAAATGATGTAAACCATAAAGAAATCTGATATGTGTATGCCACACATCACACTACAGGCGCATAAGAACATAGATAATTTAGTCCCTTTTAGCGAGACATGTCATCGCGCTTTTCTGTCGAAACTGTCAATCCCGACTCCAGTTTCGAAACTACCATGAAACGCAACTCAACAAAACAATCACCACCAAAACAAGCCATTTCGGCGAAGCTGTCAATTACACATTGTTTTCGTTCTTCCCACGACGCTTTTGCGTATTCCATCGTGACTTCAGATATGCTTTTCAAAACCAAACCAGTCTAAGTCAGCAACACAAGCACCACCAAAATTGACCTCGATAAAACTCCAGAACCACCAAACTTGCAAACAATGAAAAAATGAAATTTTTTCTAACTTAAGAAACTTGGATAAAAACAATGATGATTATAGTAGGTAGTCATGTTGATATACTTCTAGTCATGTTGATCTGAGTTTTTACAATGTTCATCAATAATCTAGTCATGCTGATCAGCTCTTTTCCAATGTTGATATTCTTCTGTCCAATGTTGATCTTCTCCAATGTTGATCAGTAGCCTAGTTATGTTGATCTGCTCATTTCGAGTGTTGAATAGTAGTATTATCATGTTGATCAACTCTTACGTAATGTTGATATGTTTTTGTCCGATGTCGATCAACAGTCTAGTCATGTTAATTTGTTCATTTCCAATATCGATCAACAGTCTTGTCAAGTTGATAAATATTTGTCTAATGTTGATTAGTAGTTGTGTCATGATGATCTACGTTTTTCTAATGTTGATAAGTACTCTTGTCCTGTTGATATGCTTCTGTTCAATGTTGATCTGTTTATGTCCAGTGTTGCTCACCATGCAGATTAATATTTATTACGACGATGTTGATCAAGAGAAGTCATCATGTTGATCAATATTAACACGACAATGTTGTTGACCACGTGTAAGGAGATGTTGATTACCATGAAGATCAACATTTATTCCATGGTATTAAATTTTGTACCGTACCGGCCGGTACGCCGGTTTCGTACCGTTACCAGTCATAAAACGGTACCGTTTAGGTCAAAGTTATATTGGTGGCCGTACCGGTCGGTACCGGCTGTTTCGGACCTGCCGTGTACCGGCCGAAACGTAAAAAATGGCGGTACAAGGTTTTTTTTTATATTTTTTATATTTTTATATTTTATATTTTTATTTTTACAAAATTGAGGGGTGAAACGTGTGAATCCGGTACAAAAATTATATCTTCAAACGTAAAAACTCACATATTTGTTTGTTCCTCAAAGAGTCTCATCTTCACTGTAAAATAATGTACAAAAATTGCAAGCATAATTGTGTCCAAAAAAAGATTCACATACAGTACAATCAAGCAGAATCAATATTGAAGTGTTTTGGAGATGTTATTATATTAATTTGAGTAGAATCAATGCGTCCTCATGGATTTGATTTTTATTTCTCTTAGTACATATATATATATATATATATATATATATATATATATATACAGGTACACTCTTTCCGGTATAAATGATATATCCCTAATATATTGATATTATATCATATCACTGCTAAAATAATATAATGATCGGTACAATATTTAATATCATGACTAGAGGTGAGATTAATCATTCACTTTTGAATCTCTGTTCAAGGAATGGGTCAACAATTGGTCATAGACAGGTCGAACTAATGCTTTTCGTCATAGAAAGCAAACCCTAGGGACCTGGTAGGAATATTAGCAAGATTATTTGCTTCCAAGCAGCTTAAGGTCTAAGGCTCTAAGCAGCGAAGAACCTCTGCAGCTGCGGCTTTCGCTTCTTTCCACAGACGAGAGTGCCAAGTGGTGGCGCCGCCGTCCAAGGCCTAAGATGGAGAAAAAAGAAGCCGAGCAGGAGGAGCAAGTGGTGAATCCGTGGGAAGTGTCGGCCAAGGACGGCGGCAAGATCGATTATGATAAGCTTATAGATCAATTCGGGTGCCAGAGGATCGAACACTCCCTCATTGATCGTGTTCAAAGCATTACTAAGCGCCCACCTCACGTTTTCCTCCGCCGTGGCATCTTCTTCGCTCACAGGTTTCTCTAACTCTCACTCTCACTCGTTTCTTTTCTTCTTATGTTTGTTCTGTCTCCAGCTCTAATGTCTGCATTTGTGATGTGTAGGGATTTCAATGAAATTTTGGATGCCTACGAGAGAGGGGACAAATTTTACCTGTATACTGGCCGCGGTCCCTCTTCTGAATCGCTTCACTTAGGCCATTTAATTCCCTTCATGTTCACGAAGTAAATTTTCTTTCCCTCGAACTTGATTAAAAAGGATTTTTTCTATTTTTTTATTTGTGTCTTCCCCATGGATATGTTTCTTGTTGGATGATTATAGTACATGGTAAGTTACTGCTTTGGTTTAGTATTGTGCCATTAGTTTTACCAACCTCGGCTCCAACAACAGGCTGTGGTTTTTTTCAATTCTTAAGTGGATGTGGTTTAATGGAACTACTCATGTTGGCTACTTATGATGCAACATTGGGTTAGTTTTAGGGCATAGCTGAAATTTCTGTGCGGCATCACTCTAGTCTGTCATTTTCTTAAGATAGATTAGGAGTTTGTTATCTTGTGTTATTCAATTCTGATTTTAGTAACTCTTAGTCTATCTCTTATCTCTCAGATACCTTCAAGATGCTTTCAAAGTCCCGCTTGTTATACAACTCACTGATGATGAGAAGTTTTATTGGAAAAATCTGTCCATCGAAGAGTGCCAGAGGTTGGCACGGGAAAATGCGAAAGACATCATTGCTTGTGGCTTTGATGTATCAAGAACGTTCATATTCACAGACTTCGATTATGTTGGAGGGTAAAAAATTATTTTCAGTGGAAGAATTACTGCTGCTTCTATTTTCTACTTTTCTATTTAATTGCCAGCTGGCCCAGAGCTGTATATTGTTCAAAATGTTTAGAACTCTTATGTCAGAGTTTCTACCGTTGCCATGAACAACTGAAGCTTTCAATGAACTTTTGTTATTATTGATGACATATTCTGCCTTAGCATGCTTGGTTACTGGTATAGCTGTTTCAATACATTAAGTTAATGTAGATAGTAGATAGCTTGATAATTTAAGAATATTTTTTATTTTGATGTTCTGACTGTTAGAGTTACCTTTGATGATACTACTAGGTAATTGTTATGTCTTGAACAGTTTTCCGTTTTTAGAAGCTTTTACCTTTCTGATGATGAGGGTACACTTGTATAGGTTGTACCGGGGAACTGTTTCTTTCGTTGAATAATAGTGAGAGATGCCATACATATGCTTGATATATTGTCCATGCCCAAACTGCTTAGAGTCTGAGGCTGGCTGAACCTATGCTGCATATTATGTTGGAGTGTTATATTTAGCTTTGATGGATTCTTTGAGTGGCCGAGTTTACTTTCATTCAGATGCTTCAGAAATGAATTGACTAGAATCTTTGCCAAGGGCATTGGAGCCATTATGTAATCGAGATTTTTGGTTGAAAGGCAAACGATTATCCAATTTGACCTTTCAGAATTATATTCTGTTTAGCCTTTGTTAGCAGTTGTTATAGAGTATTACCTAAATAACAATTGTTCAAGTTCTTGTTTGTTTCATCCTGCCCAAATTTTGTGCTGCATGTCTTGTACTTCTAATTCATGGTTCATTATTTTTGTTTTTGTGGAGAGCATTGATGATTTCATGAGTGCATTGCAGTGCTTTCTACAAAAACATGGCAAGGGTCGCCAAGTGTGTCACACACAACAAGGTTACTGTCAACAGGTTCATGTTGTTTCTTGTTGCTATATTTTGATTTTGTGTTTGTGTTTTACATTCCTTTCTTGTAGGCTGTAGGCATATTTGGGTTCACTGGTGAAGATCATATTGGAAAAGTTGCCTTCCCTCCTATACAGGTGCTCTTGATACTGTTTGCTGTGTTCTAGTGTTAACAAATTCCTCGTACATGGTTAGCCAGAAGAGACATTGTAGCCATTCTAAATTATACTACGATCTTTGCCTTTGTAGGCTGAACAGAAAAATTCTTCTGTCACAAAGTGAAAGTTGCTAAATTGGTTTGCCTTAGCTTCTGACAACTGTGGTGGATAGTACTGAAATCTTGTTTTCTTCCAGTGCAGGCTGTACCATCATTTCCCTCATCATTTCCGCATCTGTTTTCTGACCAGGAGAACCTGCGCTGCTTAATTCCGTGTGCGATTGATCAGGTTGTGCATCATGTCCATTCATGGTTTTTTTTTGGGTACAGGAATGTATTGGCAATTTATGATCCAGATTTTTTAACTTGGTTTTCTGAAACCGTGATATTATCACCATGTTTTATCTCATGATTTTAAACAAACCAATAGTGTGATGTTAAAATTTAAGCAGCATAAGTAAATACGGATTTATAGACAGGACTTCATCCTTGGCCAAATATATTTAGTGTCAAACCTTTTTGGACCATTTTGATGAATTATGATTGGTCCTGTTATTTGTCATGTGTTATTTTTTCTTCCACTGAAGCTGAGTTATGTTCCTGGGCTGTAGTTGAGAAAATAAAAGTTGGTTTCTGATATCATGTTATAATGCTCATAATTTGATGTAGTAGATTATACTCATTCCGTGATTGAAATTATTTTACTTTTGATGCGTTCAGGATCCATATTTCAGAATGACACGAGATGTTGCTCCCCGAATAGGTTATCACAAGCCAGCATTAATCGAATCATCCTTTTTTCCTGCTTTGCAGGTACTTAAATTTTAAAATATTATAGTACCCTCAACTGATAGCAGTAAAAACAAATGCTTGGGCATCAGTATGCTCTCAGTGCTATTTGGTTCTGTTCGGCTTCAGCCCCTGTAAAAACATTTACATGCCTTTCTTCTTTGAATTGTTTAGAAACATGTTTAAATCTAAATTCTAAAACCTTCCGTTGAAAGATTTATTTATTAGCTGAATGGTTCTTTTGTCATTTTTTTATGTTGGGCATTTCTGTTAGACCTAATAACTGATTCCGCCTATTGTCTCTGCGGCATGTCATAGTTAAGCTTGTACAGAATCGATCCTTCAGAGAGGCCTATGCCTCTGATTGGAGATCAGAAGCACTGATATTTGATGTCTGCGTTTTTGAATAACAGTTATTCTGATAATACTTGCCTTTCTAACACCATGCTGAGTAGCATCTGTCTACAGCTATTTTATGTCAAGTCCATTGAAGCATGTGCTTATAACTGATACTCTGTGCTACAGGTGGAATCTGGTACATAATTAGTAGCTCATCTCATGTGGCTATGAATGGAATCTAATACCTAAATCAGTAGCTCATATCTTGTGGCTATGATTACCAATGTCTTTCATAACATGTTCAATGCAGGGAGAATCTGGGAAAATGTCTGCCAGTGATCCAAATTCTGCCATTTATGTGACTGATACGACAAAAGATATAAAAAATAAGGTTTGATTCTGATTTAAGAAACTTTTTTTCAATTCCTATTAATCCTGCTGCTGCTTTGAAGCAGCCAATTGAATCTCTTTCATAATCGTTAAGCCAATGTCAATCATTTACAACTGGAAAGAGGACATGCTACAAAATCATCTAATTATCAGGATCTAATTTGAAAGTGCTTTTGAGTTAGATTTTAGCATAAAGTGCACAAGATTTCATAGTTGGTAATATGAGCTCTTTGCTATGCGTGTTTCTTTGGAGGTGGAACTTACGAACTCTGCAATTCCATTGTTTATCTTATAAGTTCTGACTAGATTCATTAGCTTTTCTAAGTTGTTTCTCCCCTCTTTTGCATGTGTGTGTTTGCGCATGTGTAAGAAGCATGCTAGAGAGCATAGAGCCACTGTGGCTCTTTTTGTCTCTTTGCTAACAAATTTCAAGTTGCCAATACTTTCTTCCCTTATACTACTACTGCATTAGAAAATACTAAATCATGTTTTTTGATGTGACTGAATCAGATAAACAAGTATGCATTTTCTGGTGGTCAAGAAACTATAGAGAAACACAGGCAATATGGGGCAAATCTTGAGGTAAAATCATTTTTATTTTCTTTCATTTGTTAATGGACTGCTTGGGTAATTTAGATTCTGTTACAGCTTGCTTCTGCATGAAATAATTAATGAAACCTGGGATTTCTGCCTGATTTGTTTAAAATCATGCATTTGCTTATATATACGGTGTATTAATGGTTTGTTTACTATGCTTATATATACAGATGTGGGAGCTCACTTGTGTTATTCATTTAATTGTTGGATGATGCGAGTTGGACATAACTAGTTATATCTTTCTTCTGGTACTTCATTCAGGTGGATATCCCAGTAAAATATCTCAACTTTTTCCTTGATGATGATGATGAGCTGGAGTACATAAAGAAGGTAAGATTAAAATATCTGGTTTTTCATATTCCATTCGCCGTGTTTTCATATTGGGTTTCTATTGCTCTGTAAATCAGCACATTGTTGTAATGCTTTGAATTATTTGATACATGCAATGATTTAGTGATGATCTTGTATGTCTTGGTAAGAATTCTGTTGACATTTGATTTCTATGCTGTACTTGTTGTCAGGAGTACGGAGCTGGTCGCATGCTAACAGGAGAGGTGAAGAGCCGACTTATTGATGTCTTGACCAAACTGGTGCAAAGACATCAAAGGGCTAGGGCTCAGGTTACGGATGACGTGAGTTTGGTCGAGATTTTTTTTGACCTTTAAAGCTCTTTTAGCTGTGAATAGATAGAGGTGAAGTGGTTGCTAATATGTCAAAACCATTCCTCTTGCAGATGGTTGATGCATTTATGGCAGTGAGACCACTTCCTAACATGTTTCTCTGAAATTGTGGTATGTTATGTTATAGCACCTTCGGTGTGAGCTTCTCCTCTACTTCCATTGTAATTCTAGAAAGCCAATTGCTGTTGTTTGCGATGCTCTTTAGGTCCAAAATGCACTGCATATCCGCTCCTTTTCCTTGAGGATGATGTATTTGTAGTACTGATTATAACATTCCTACTCCACTAACTTTTAACTCATTTTTCACAGTTAATTGAGTCTCTTTGTTTTTTTCATTTCTATGCTGAGAACTTAAAATTTTCATTAACTAATGACCTTATTATTCTTAACATATGCAGCGCAAGAGAGTAAATAGTCCTCACTCTGTCCCATATAGAATTGAGGATTTTACCAAGTATGGCGATTAAGAGTGTCGGACACTTCAGGATAATGAAGTAAAATTATTGTACAAGACAAATTTCGTCAAAGATATAAATTAAGCATAATAAGATAACAATAGTGTTAAAAAGTTCTCTTTTAAATCAAATCAAACAAAACCTAGAAGCAGAGGGACACCTGAAACCGGCAAGCTTGTAATCCGTTTGAACACACTATAAAAAGTACAACTCACAAAAGAGACTTATTGTGATCATGTTACAAGACTCAAGACTTCGTTCGATTCACACCCAAGTAAAAAAGGAGAGATGAGATAATAATAACAAAAAAAGTTTACTAGTGGAAAGTAACCTTGATGTCCAGCAACTCCATCAGCTGAGCGACGAATTCAGGATGCCCTGGCCAAGCAGCTCCGGTCACCAGATTACCATCAGTGAAGCAACGGTGGATGGGATCCGGTTCCAACCAAGTTGCTCCCGACAATATCACATCAAGCTTTACAGCAGGGTACGCAGTGCATCTTCTACCCTGAAACATAATAATAACAGTTAAATATAAATGACTATGTTCAACATAGAACGCTTGAAACAAAGTAAATGGACAAAACAGAAGATGAAGATTCAAATGTGAAACAAGCAGCAAACACAAGACATCACCTTGAGGACATTGGCAGCAGCTAGAATCAGTTGGCCATGGCAAATAGATGCAACTGGCTTCACAGACACCATGAAGTCCTTCACTAATGCAAGCACCTTCTCATTCAGCACTAGGTATTCCGGTGCTCTACCCCCAGGTATGACAAGGGCATCATAATCCGATGCACGTACGCTTTCAAAATCCGTAGTTAACTTGAAATAATGTCCTGATTTTTCACTATAAGTTTGGTCACCTTCAAAATCATGGACAGCAGTGGGGCAACTATCACCAGCCTTTCTATCTGGACAAACTGCATCAACCTGGCAGTCTAGCGCTTGAAAGGATTGGAAAGGAACTTTCACTTCATAGTCTTCCATAAAATCCTATAGATAACAGCACGAATACAACGTTTACAAACTGCAGAAAGAAACTCATTACTACATAATTTCAGAAATACGAGACAATTTATTTAGCAGAAAAATCTCTAAATAGATGGTGTCATCTAACCGGAGAACTGACAAACTGCAAATTTTAAAGAAATTTACACCATCACAAAAAGAAGAAAAGAGAGTTAAAAAAAAAAAAAAAAAAAAAAAAAAAAAAGAAAAAAAAAAAAGACCAAGAGGTTTGAACCTTAGGTAGACTCATCATGAGAGTCAACAGGAAGCAAGACGGCTTCCTCCAGTTACGTTAACACAACTGGAGATATCCATCCATGCATAAAAAAGCAGCAACTAGACTAACAAAGTCTCCTCTTTGCTTTGAGCCTGAAGAAAGAACTTGAAGAACAAACTTTTTGAGGACTTGATATTCTGTAGGAAAATCTTTTCTGAAAGAAAGGCAGCAAAAAAGTCACCATCTTCTTACATTTTTCAAATTTAAAGGCCTTGCATAGAACTGCTCTAGATAATTTTACATTCATCAAGCTACTGTGATCCAAAGACCTTTCTCGAAGCATTGTTGACACTAGCACATTCTTAGTGAATTGACACCAACTCAAATCACATTTATCCATCAAAATGACAATTGTCAAGAAACACGAAATTAAGAAATGTCTTACCCCGCAAAGAAAAAGAATCTTTTTGCCTGACCCACTTATGCTGCCACCAAGAGCTTTTACAAAAAAGCTTAAATACTCGGGATGTCCCTCATAGCTAGCAGCAGTGATAAGATTATCATCAACAACCCAATCTGCGATTGTTTTTGGTTCTACCCATATTGCACCAGCAGCAACCATAGTACGCTTGAGAGTTTTATAAGCAGTGCATTTTCGACCTTTAACTGCGCTAGCAGCAGCCAATACCAAAAGACCATGGCAAACAACAGCAATTGGCTTTCTAGAATCACAAAACTTTTTTACCAAGTCAACAACAGATGGATTCACAGCAAGATATTCAGGAGCTCGTCCTCCTGGAATAACCAAACCATCATATTTATCGAACTCAACTTCATCAAAAGATGCATTAAGTGTGAAATTGTGACCACGGGATTCAGTGTAAGTCTGCAATAGATGCAGAAAGGTAAAATGTGATTAGTTAGATATTGAATATTATACTCTATATAACAAGGCAAGAAGGAATAGATACAAGAAGCTCATTTAGGACATTGTAACAATGTACATGCATGAATATAAACAAATTAACATGGCATATTACTCCGTAATTAGACTAACCATGTATCTTATGATTCTTATCATACTACTAATGTACAGAAATGGATAGTTTCTTCCTTCCCAAATCTCTGAAGTTAAAAACTTGGCCTAAACAAACTAAATAGGCATCAACTGCATGAAGCCTTATAATACTTGAATGCTATTGAACTTTTAACTTTTATAAGGTTTTGAAAATCATTTCATATCAATAAATTCAATATCAGCTGTTTTTACGGCATCACCATTTCTCGCAAAAGATTTGAGCTACTACAGTTCAAAGTATAAAGAGCACAACTTTAATGAACTCGTAGGAATTGGCAGATGAAACATAAACACTGAGTAGACTTCCATGTTAGTGAGATTACACGAATAGTAAAAACCCAGAAAACCGATCCTAGACTGTAGTGCTCGTGCTTAAAGCAATACAAGAATGTTCCGAGCAATAGCATAATCGTGTAGTATCTGATTTTCATCGAGCTCGCAGATGAAAGCACCAAGTTATGGTTCTATTAAAATGACTCGCAACAGTTCATACTTCATACCAACGAAACAAGATCTTATCGTTTTGTTAGAAGCGGCCAACCTAAAACAAAATGGTGAAAAGTGGAGGGACCTCCCCCCAATCCACACGCAAGTGATACCTATATCTACCCATTGATTTAACACTCTCCTCAGCCAGCTTGCATATAAAACCAGAAACCAGAAACCAGAAACAGACCACATCCAATAGAATGTAAAAGAGCTGAGAAGGATTGATCATCTTAGAAACATCAACCTAAAACCAATTCATGATAATATTGCTACGAATGATCAATCAAATAACATAATCAAATATTTAGTCAACTCTAGGATTAACATTTCTGGCAATTTCGTGTTACACTAGTTTCGAAGTTAAAGCTTAGTTTAATTTGAATATTTGAATCCAAAACCTTTTGAGAAGCCATAAAATTTTCTGATCAGCTAAAACAAAAGATCCGATTAGGGAGAGGAGGGTTATAACCTGAAAGAGGGGAGAACCCTGGTGAATGGCGGTTCGGCAGACATCGCCGGCCTTCTTCTCAGGGCAAACGGCATCGACGGTGACGCCATAAGCCTGAAGAGCTTGGAAGGGAACCATTGCCTAGACATGATACAGGCGTAGATTTGAGAGAGAGCAGCGAAAGACGCAGAAAAAAGAAATGGAAGGAGAAGATAAGTCAGATGAAGGACTTCGTAGTCTTCCATATAGTCGCCGCAGAGTAGCAGGACTCTTCTCGGAGAGTTGAAGTTGAAGCTCGCCATCTCTACTCCCTCGATCGACTTTGATTCTGTGACTCACTGTTGCTCTGTCTGGATCATTCGCCTCGATCTCAGGTCGCCATTTTGATACAGCTTAAGTTATATAAACTCCTTTCATAATCATAATATATACATATAAATTATTTGACATTATATGTTAATGTTATATTGATAGTTGGAATGATATTCGAGTATACATTTGAATTGGTTCAGATTTATTGTTTGTTTTATCTGAAAATTCTTATCTAATTATCTGAAAAGTTTATAGTCAGAGTCTAATTAATTTTGATCATTAGTTTGTATTGGTAGTTGTAATGATGTTTGGGTAGATATGTTATAAACTCGAATTGATTTATGTTTATTATTTGTTTTGTCTGAAAGTTCTTATCCCCTCGTTTTTTTTTTTGCACTAGTTTTCTTATAAGAGATACTTTTGTATGTGGTTTTTTTATAGTTGTCTGAAATATTTTTGTTCATAGACTGATAGAACGTTAATATTGTCTGATATTTTTCATCTTATCAATATTATTTACAGTTTGACGAGTATCGTTAAACTTGCAACAACACATAAGATGCAACTAAGATACTATAATATTGTCATGAACAAACCTTCCATTTGTTTGAAGTTGTTGTGTTGTTGTCTGAAATTTATTGTTATATTGTTTGAGATTGTTTGTTTTAATATCTAACAGTTGTAATTTAAAAA
>JBBYHH010340706.1:0-12196 GCA_038382905.1 Daphne laureola | reverse complement strand
CTGGATGCTTGTTGGAAGAAGTGGATTCCGATTCCGGCGATGAGGACGTGGCGGGTGGCGGATCTCATAGAAAGGCGATGATGAGTAGGAGATGAGGGTCGGTGGCGAGGTGGAAATGTTTTTCTCATCGTAAAAAACAAATTTTAATTCTTTCATTTTCACGGGAGGTAGGAAAAACTTGGGGTGAGAAACGAAGTAAAATCACCGTGAGAAACTTGAAGTGAAAAAAAAATTCTCACCGAAAAACATAAGGTTTGAAACCCCCTAATATTCCATTCTCTTATTTCATATCCTCTATAGGCAGCAAATGAATCAGGTTGTCAATAATTGGTGTGCCTAATGTCTACTGGGGATGGTTTATTAGTGTATGGATGTGAAACATTCCAGACTTTTGATGGTCCTCCTCTTTCCATTTTAATTTTATTAACCTCGGGGGTTATGTGAGGAGACTGACTATTTTCTTGAAAGGGTTTGTCCGTAATGACATTGAGTTGGGGTCCATTTTGTTTTTCCTTAATAGTAAGTTTTCCCACTTGTTCGACTAATTCTTTCATTCTATCATAAACGTTATCATATCTTCTTCCTAGTTTAAATGTTGGAATACTAGAAGGAAGGTGGATGGGGGAGCCTAGAAGTACTGGGTTTCTATTGGATGGGGGGCTTAGAAGTACTGGGTTGAGTACTAAGTTTTTGCTCTATTCTTTTGGTTTCTTCTATCCTGCACATTTGTCTCCCTATCGACTGTAGATAGAGATTTCTGTAATTATTTTGTTCGATTAGAGATTGAAGGTCTTTGGTTTCTACTTATTTAGAACTATTTTCTTTGTTAATAGTTTTAAAAGGTGAGGCAGTTGTTTGTTCTCCTAAGACAATTATCGTAGAGGGAGGGGTGTGCCGTAGTTATTTCTTTTATTTCTTCTTCTTCCCTGACCTTGTAGGTATTCCATGTTTCTTCTAAAGCAGACAAAGTTGTTTCGTCATCTAGAACCAGAGTTGGAATGAACCACTCAAAGAATTTTAAGTTTGTTCTGGTCTGACAAATTTTCTTATACCAAAATTTTTGTATTTCTCTTCTCTTATTTTTGGTATAATTGTCTGATAACCATTCTTTTTTTGTCGTATTTTCTGTCGACCAAAATTCATTTTTTAGACTATCATAGTCTATTTTTAAAGGCTTTCTCAACATGTTTAGTTCAAAGTCTGAAAAACTAACCCTATCATCTTTAATTGATTTAGATGATTGGTCAGTTTCTACTTTGACTCGATCAATTTTATACACAGAATAAGATACTTGCTCTTTTGATTATCTTACTCCTCCGATGTATTTTTCATGTTCCGTTTCTGGCACATGCGAACATGATGCCCTTGGTGGTATTTTTGGGTCATTTTCTGAGAAATTGATTATCCTGGTTATTCTATCTTTTCCGAATTTAATTTCAATTTCTCCATTTTCATATTCTATGATTCTGTCCACTTCTGATGTTCTTAGTGGTTTTACTGGTTTTTCATTTTGCATTACTCATTTATCAGGTAAACGGATATCACTTCATTTTATTGGCTTTGGGATAACCACATTAGTTTTCTCAGTATTGGCCTGGATTAAAAGCGTTTCTCCTTTTGTATCGAATTCTAGAGCTTTTGGCTCTATTTGGGATGTCATTACCTTGTAGTATATTCTGTACACAATGGCTAAATTCTGATATCCTTGTAACATATCAATCAACATGTGAGAATATTTGCAGTTAAAACCTTCATGATATGTGGATCTTTTAAGGATACTGTAAAATTTGGATGACAATTCAAGTATATTGGACCATCACAGAGACTGAATTCTACTATTCCCAAGAGAGAATCAGTAAATTTGTTGTCTGTGATCTCTTAAGACAATAACGACGGAAGTGTTTAACCTATTCCTGGTTAATGGTTTTAGAGAAATCTGAACTAATCTAACATGTAAATAGTTATAGTGGTTATCTATGTGATCTTCTATCATGTATTTAGATAGTAGTTCAAATTTATGATCGTCTTCCATTATTGAAACAGTTTTTTATATCATTTTAATGGAATATGTGGTTCTTAATTCAAAAGTCTCTTTCTGGTAAACGTCGAATTTGTTAACTTTTGGGATATTCCAATTTCCTAAACTTTTTTCTATATCTCGAATAATTATTCCTTGAGTATTTTTTACTCTTCCTCTCTCTTTCGATTCTTCTTCTTCGTGTCTCTTAGAAGCAGTTCTAGTTAAGCTTTTAGATATTTCATCAATGGATTTACAGAGTTGGTTTCAAGATTTTAATTATTATCTGTCAACGGGTTTTACTCCTTCTTACAGCCTTTCGATTCTTTGATGGGTCTTACAGAGAAAACGCAACTTGGGTGACAACCAACAAAATTTTGTAAACCACTGTGTAAGTCCTGTAGGCTTAGAAGTTTTAAAAATCTTAAAAGAGCTGACTTCTGGATTGAAATAAAACCTTTTGAAACTTTGGGATAAAAGATACAGTAACTTAAAAGTTTAAGGAAAATGAGATAAAACAAGGAATATTCTTTTAGATTCTGTTTAGTACTGAAACGTTAATAAGGTAAAAGAAAGAGGACTCGATTATCAAAACGATCCAACTTTTAGGACTATAATGTTAGTTCCATAAACTTTTAGGAATTAAACGTTAATTCGAATATTTATAGAATTATATTGTTAAAAGTTTGTAACTTATAGGACTCTTTTTGTATTTATCCCATAAAGTTGAGGTAGCAGCATGTTTTAGACATGAAAGTATGGAAATCAGGTAGCAGCGACACGGCTTGCTGATAAGCGGAGGCGAGATGGCGGCGTACAATGGGTTGGGAATCGAGGGCAGTATGGGAAATGATTTTGTGACCCCGAAATTAGAGGGTCGTGGCAGCCCTTGACCATGACAAGGCCGAGCCAGAGGGCTACTGATCGTCAGCAACGACGATGGAATGGTGGGGAAGGGGCGCGAGGGAAGGGGTCAAGCAGCAAACCTTCTTTGCCATGCAACCCACATTTGATTTCACCGATTGAAAGAAATTTATTTGATTTTTTTCCTGTATTCTACTAATTTTGGTTATACTTAAAAAAACCTATCATGTTTTATATGTAGAGGCCAAATATCTTTTTATGATAGTATATTTTTTTAATTATAGTTTTAGAGAGTTTGGAACGTACTACAAGCTAATTTTCAGACATACAAGGCTAGTCTTTTTCTTCATTGTCAAATACTTTCAGACGGAACACATATATTTAGACATCAAAATTTTAGAATTTCATCCACAGATATATATATATATACATACACACCAACTTTCAGACCTAACATATGTACCTTTAAACCATCGTTGCAGACACAGATCTTAGTGTTTTAAAGATGACATATACATTATCAGACATAAGATAAATAGTCTTAGACAGATCAAATACTCCCTCCGTATTCAATGAATACAAACCGTTGTTTCCCATAAAAAAAAAAAATACGAACATTTAATTTTACTATTTCACAGTATTTAATCTATAATTTTTTTATGAGTGTTTAGGAAGTTAAATATTTTTTATCCATACCGTAATTTGAAGTACAAATTTTTTAAATATATTTTTTTACAAATATTTTAACTATTTATTCTTATAAATATTTGAATCAAACATCTTCAAACATGAAAATTAAATATATGTATTAATGAAATATAAAGGAAGTATAAAATCTGACATGACCCAAATTATTAGATATTATAGTTATTTCGATTACAATATTCTATAATATAACATTTGTAGAGGATGATGGGACGTTATGAACGGTGGTCAATTTTCTTTTGTCATTTTCTCTTTTTTTTTTTTTTTTTTTGTGGTTTGGAGACAAATTTCAAATTTTTTTTTTTTTTAAAACTGCAACTTTTGAATTAAGAATGTTGTTGCCCCCTCCAAGTTAGGGAGGAACTAACAACAGAAGTAGAGGAACCAGAGAATCCGAACAATTATAAGTAAAAATGGAACAAAAACTGATTGCGATGAGACGCTTGAAGAAACCACCCGGCTGCAATGAGATTTGTTCCTACAACAAAAATCATAAAAGAAAGACTATAGAGAACAAAAGCTTGACCAATGATTAGAAAGCCACAAAAAATAAAGCCACTGAATCGAATCAAGAGAAAGGCTCGGGGTAGAGAAAGAATTTTAAAAAATGGCTTTGTTCCTTTGTTGCTAAAGAAACCAAGCTGTAATTAGACGGATAGCATACCACAACTGTGCTTGTTGTCTACTAAGATGATGAGGGTGATGAATTTGAATGGCTTCTTGCAGGTCTACCCCGTGAAAAAATCCCATTTGACACCATCTGTACAAAAGCTGCCATGTTGAGACAATAAAATGGCAGCTTGCGATGGAATGAGAAGAATTTTCCAATGCGAGATCACATCTGGGATAACTTGTTGAAGGGAGATGTACTCCTCAGTGAATTAGTTGCTCCTGTGACGGCAGACGGTCCATCATTGCTCTCCAGCCGAATATCATGATCTTTTTAGGCAGCAAATTGGATGAGGGGGCGTTGAATATGAGCCCAGAATGTTCTAGCCTTTGCAAGTCAACCTCGGAAGATAGATGAGCTACCACAAAAGCACCTGAGGGATGAGCAGTGAATTTCCAAGAATCGGTAACTCCTGCAGAAAGTTTCACAACATTGATACAATAAATATATTACGTTAGTTCACCCTCTTCTCTACCTCTTGGCCTCCTTCTCCACCTATGTCTCCAACTCTACGAATTATCCTCCCAAACTCCTCTTTCAGCGACCATACAGAAAGGATCTACTTCCAACCTAGCTAACCGGGGAAAAGAAGACTCAAGAGTAGAAGATCTCACCCAAACGTCCGTCCAAAAAAGAATGTGCTTCCCGTCCCCCACCTTTCTGCAAAAAGAATTTGAAAATTTGACTCCGATCTCATCTAAGTCCCTTCCTGTTTTGATTATATCATTCCAGACACCATTACTCAACCCACCAACTTTAGCAACTAGACCACCCTTGCCTCCATAAATTGACTTAATGACTCTAACTGAAAAGTCACTCGGCAATATCTTAAAGCGCCACCTCCACTTCCCTAACAATGCTCTATTTTTTGCCCAAAAACTCCCTACCCCTAAGCCACCTACTTCCTTTGAACTCATCACACAATCCCAAGCCACCCACGAGATACCTTTACCCTCCCCATTCCCGCCCCAAATTTTTTTGTTTCTGATACCCTCTAATGTTTTTAGAACTCGCTCCGGGGCACGAAACACCGAGAAGAAATAAAGTGGCAACGATCCCAAAACTGACTTCAACAGGTTGAGTCTACCTCCAATTGAAAGATTTTTCTGTTTCCATGAAGAAAGACGGGATTCTACCTTATCGACCACCGGTGAACAAGCGTTGATACGAGACATGACCTGTCCAATTGGTAAACCAAGATATTGTAAAGGCATATTACCTGAGTGGCAACCCAACAAAGAAGCCATATTCGCTTGTTCATTGCCCGAAGTTCCAACTCCATACAACTTGTTGTTTGAAAGATTTATTTTTAGACCGAAGACCTTTTCAAAACATCTCAAAATTCTCATAAGATTTGTTGCGTTTGAGTTTCCCCATGCACAAAAAAAAATCACATCATCGGCATATTGCAGGTGTGACATCTGTAGTCCGGCGTTACCCACTTCCAACCCTTTGAAAAGCTGCTGACTTTTTGTTTCTTCCATCATAATGTTGAGTGATTCAGCCGCCAATAGGAACAAAAAATGAGAGAGGGGATCTCCTTGCCTCAAACCTCTTTGCATTTTGAATTCACTTATAGGCGAACCATTGACAAAAACAAACACTGAATTGGAGTTAAAACAACCTTTTATCCAGCTTATCCACTTGTCTCTAAAGCCCATTTGATGTATCGTTGAAAATAGAAATTCCCAGTTGAGACTGTCGAAGGCCTTTTCAAAGTCAACTTTGAAGATGAATGATTTTTTCTTTGTTGATTTAGCATAACTGATAAGCTCATTTGCAACCAATACCCCATCAATAATCTGTCTGTTTTTCACTAACCCAGACTGAACATCACTAACCACTTTAGGAATAACCCTCTTCAATCTTTCTGCAAGGATTTTTTCTATCACTTTTTAATGGCTCCCCACGATGCTAATCGGTCTAAAATCATTAAGCCCCACTGGCACTTTGACCTTAGGAATTAGGGCAAGGAAGGAAGAGTTGCAGCCTGAGCCGATTCTGCTTGAAGCTTCGAATTGTCTTACTACTTTTATGTAATCCCCTCCCACCAAATTCATGTGAGATTTTATGAAGCTAAAGAAGATTCCATCAGGCCCTGGAGCATTTCCACTCCCGCAATCCCAAACTGCCTTCTTAATTTCCTCATTAGAGAAAGGAGATTCTAAAAGTTGCTGATTTGCTTAATCAATTTTCCTGAATTTAGAGCTTCTGAATATTGTCCTTGAGTTTACGTGCTGTGAGTAGATCAATTTAAAGAAATTGAAAATTGATTCTTTGATCTAGTTTGGGTCTTCTGATCACACGCCATCTATAAACAACCCCTTGATCAAATTCATACGCTCCCTTTTCTTGATAGCCACATGAAACATCCGAGAGTTTTCATTGCCCTCAATCACCCATTTTATTCTTGAACGTTGCTGAAACATGCTTGCCAACATTTTTTCTCCCTTGATCAGTTCAGATTGACACTCAATTGTGGATGTTTTCTTTGTATTTGACAGCAATCTTGAATCCAATAGGTTATCCCAACCTTCCTTTTTTGACTACAACTCTTTCACTTTATTTTCCAGACCTCCATAGTTTAGGTTTCTCCATATCCTAATTGCTCCCTTTAAACCCTTTAGTTTTTGTTTGAGAATAAAATCTACCTTCCCTTGAAAGGAGCTTCTCTCCCAATACTGTTTTGTTGCTACCGCAAATCCCGAATCTTTTAGCCAAGCATCAAAGAATCTAAATGGTTTAGGACCAAAATCAATGGTTTTAGTGGATACCATCAAAGCAGTATGGTCTGAAATGTTCTTCCCTTTACTGACTGTGAGAGATCTGGCCATAAATATAAGAAACCTATGAGCATAAAACCCTGTCCAATTTACTGAGTTTGGATCCATCTCTGTTGACCCAAGAGAATTTTTTGTCAACGCAATTAACCTCCTTCAGTACTGCACTAGATATGAATTCATTGCAGTCCCTTGCCTCTCTTGCATTAAACTCTCATCCCCGACGCTCTTCAATGTACCTTACAGCATTGAAATCTTCCAGACAGCAAACTGGACCTGAGAAGGATTCAATCAGCTGCAGCAGAGAGTTCCAGAGATGGAGTTTATCCAAAACATCTTGAGGGGCGTAAACATTAATAAGAAGAATTTCCACCCTCTTTTCTGAGTACAACCCTTTGATAGCCACAAAACTTGGTTCTGTAATTGAAGAATAGAGAGTGAAACTAGGAGAGTTCCACACCCATAGAATGCCACCAGCTGAACCAGTAGCGTCCAAAGACATGAAACAAGCATTATCTGAGTCTCATAAGGAGCACAATTTAGAAACCTCTAGCCTCTCGAGTTTTGTTTCCTGAATTCCCAAGAATTCCACTTGTTCTTTTTCTACCAAATTCTTAATAGATCAAAATTTCCACCCTTGCCCGAGACCCCTTGCATTAATAGATAAAATCTTCATAGAAAAAATAAAACAACCCTTACCAATTCGACTGCAGTTACAGTTGGCTTCCAACCTTTGCAACTTGTGGTTCGGTGTCTAAGGCCATAAGCTCATTTTGAGAAATTATTCCTAATTTAGCCCCAAATGCCTATGTTCTTTCCATCTCCACTGATGTGTCCATATTAGAGTTAAGACTTGAGAAGCTTCCAGATTTTGAGGTTGTTATTTGCTTTGTTGTTTTCTGGTTTAATTGGAGCCTTCGATTTACCTGTCAAACATTCCCATCTAAAAGTTTTTGATCCTTAGGTATTTGCTTGTTGCCGATTTTCCTTATGATACTTGTATTTTTCTCCATTTTTTGGTTCATCCTTGTTCCCCTCATTCTAGCAGCTTCTTTCATCTTTGTCACACTCGTACGACATTGAATTTCATCGGAACGATGCATCACTTCCAGGAGAATGGATAATCTTGGTGAGTTGGTTGGTTGCGAATTGGAATATTCTGGGAAAGCTGGTTCTCAGATTTCTCTGTTGTTGTTTTGAGGAATGTTGACTTAAGTTGTTTGGGTTTGGGTAAGAGGAATTATGGTATCTGGGCTCATATCCTCCAACCCATCAGATGTGCATTTTACAAAAGAGGAAAAGGCCGACTCCTGGGCGTGGCCCATCTTCTCCTTTAATGGTGGCCCCTGCCCGAAAAGTCTGTTGCCTTTTTTGCTTGGATTCTTCCCCGTATTTTCACTGAAGGCGTCGTTCGAAGCAGAGCATACTGATTACACGGTTTGATTTCCAATGTTGTACTGGATAATATCCATCAGTCTGATCATAGGACTATTTCCCTGTAGAATTTAATTTGAATTGTTCGACTCGGTTTCTGACTCATCGACGATTTCATTTTTAACCTACATTTTTTAGTTTTCTACATATTGGACCCAATTTTTTTTTAGTCTTACAAAATATCATCAGCATCCTTCATCTTTTCCCAACTTTCCATAACTATCCCACATGAACCTCATCGGGCCTTGGTACTTTTGTTTTCCTCATTTACCTTTCACTTAGGTCTAATTCCATTCATTCCTTTTGTTTTCCATGTTTAACTCATATGCCCCCTAAACTTTATGTCGCTTATGCTATAGTTACATTCTCTTCTCTTAAGGTTGGTGGCTTATATGCAATAAAATGATATTCAATGACTAATCTTTAACTCATATCCCAAACATTTTATATAAAATACTTATATTCATTTTACTCTTTTTCCCTTACTAACATTGATGAATATACAAAAGTTATATCAACTAAAGCAGCGAAGCTGATAGTTTCAGTTACTTATAATAAATTGATCATGCTAAAAAACTGAAAAGGTCTAATAAAATTTCTTATGATATTTTATTTATTATCAATTATTATAGGCTTTATTATCAAATAGTCCTCTGAACTATATTAACTCGCACACTTTAGTCCCTGAATTATAAAACGCATCAACTCAGTCCCTGAACTATGTAAGTTCAAGCACTTTAGTCCTTTAACTAGGTAACTCGCTCATTGGGACTCTAACGGTGTTAGTTTTTTGATAGATCTGTGACCTATTTGTAAGAATTTAAAGTATTTTATTGCATAGCTAATGAACTTTGGGTATAAATTAGAAAGAATTATGATCATAATAGTCATTTTCTCTAAGGTCAACTAACATTAATACAGTCAAATAGGTAAAGTGCTTGACAATACATAGTTGATAGACTGAGTTGACACGTTTTATAGTTCAGGAACTAAAGTAATTGAGTCAACATAATTCAGGAGATTATCTGATAATAAAACCTAATATATATATACTCTATTTCTCCCATTAAAAATGTGACATTTTAACGGCACTTAAAATAAAATAAGAATGTATATTGAATTGATGATGAGGTAAAATATACATATAAGATTAAAAAAAAAAAAAAAAAGGAAGAGAGAGTAAGAGTACCAAATTATTAGTACTAGTGTAAAAAATCGTTCATAAAAAAAAAACGTATTTTTTTATTGCGTCAATTTTTTTCTTGGGAGGTCCCTAAATCTTTGCTACATTTCCTTTCCTAGTAAGCTTTTCCAAATAAATTTACAAATTTATCTTTCTTCTTATTTATTTATTATGATATCTAATTTGATTCCACTAACTCTTTCACTTCACTAACACAACAACTCTTCTTTCACTGTTTTATTACAGTATCACCCCGCTAACTCCATTCATACCACTCATTCTACTCATTTATCTCTTAGGGATAATATTATCAAAATTCTACATCTCTATACCCTTCTTAATCCGTGTACTATATTAAAATGTTGCAATATTTAAGGAACAAAAGAAGTATATAACAAGTTTTATGGGATAATACAAAAAAGAAATTGTAATAAGGGGCATTTATTTATTTGGTAGATCTAAAATTAAGTAATTTTAGAAAAGTGAATACTTACATTACAAGTTTACAACTAAAAATTTAACTTTAATTGAGAGTCTTGAGTTTTTGAGTGACATATAGTTACCTCCCATTTGGTCGATGGTGAAAAATGCTAGGGCTTGATGAAGCAATAGTGTCAAGTTGTGATGATCATCATGAGTAAGGGGGAAGCCCAGTTGTGTTAACCCATCCAAGCAAGTCCGGTGGTTAGTGAGCACGGAGGTTAGCCACGCATTAGCGTCGTCGTGCAGTAGTACTGTATGGTTCCACGTTCCACCTAATTCCAACTGCACCACCCGGAACTCACTTTCATCGTACAACTCATCACAGTCACTCAATGCCTGACCATACACCTTGTAATTATTACTATTGACGCCCAAAGAAGAAGAAAGCTGATGATACGCCTGAACCCAACTCCTAGCACGCCCAACCTCGGCTTTGGCTCGGCTGATGAGCTCCTGAGGGGAGGAGGAGGCAGCCGTGGCCAGGAGGAGGAAGAGAAAGGAGGCGGTGCTCAGCTGGGACATATTCATAAACTACGTACATGCAATTAATTAATTCGGTATATATATATAGAGAGAGAGTGGGGGTTGACAAATTATAATGCATGCATGCATGCATGTATCATGTATGTATATATATATGCATGCGGCTGGTTATGGTTGTATGTGAGTGAGATTGATGATATATATACGCAGGTAGCTTGGCCGGCCAGGTGTCTTTTTGTGTTTTCAGAACCTCATGCAACGCAGCAGCTGGCTTCATCACTACTTACGTAACTGGAGAAAGAGAACAATCACTAGGTAGTTGATTCATTTTTTTATGACGATCGTATTTCTTATATTACCGTCATAAAAATGATGGGAATGGTCGTCATTTCACGTTTTTTTATTTACGATGAATCAGTCCGTCACAATTATAACGGCCGTCATAATAATCTGTCAACCTCTTTTCTTATTTTGTTTTCGTTATCGGTTATATATATATATATATATATTAATTTAAATAAAAACAATAATAATTGAAAATAACTAATTTAAATGCATTAAAAATATAATAATATCCAAAATTTAAAACCCAAAAAATTTATAATAAATATTATAGTTTTGATAAACATAAACTATTCATCAACCCTCTACATCATCACCATCATCATCATCCTCATACTCGTCCTCACCCTCTTCATTCTCATTCTGCACATGAATCGGAACCTGACGAGTCGTCTATGCATCTGGCTTCCTCGAGGTTTGGAAATGCATTCATTGTGAGGAAGATCCCAGAGTCGACCGGAACTACAATACCTATTCCCGTCGGTCACTCTCCAACGCACCATACAAATTATCACGAATTGAAGAGATCAGTGAAGATCATTCCCGCGGACTGCTGATAGTCAAAACCAACACCGAGACTAAATATGAGACCACTGTTTTAGTGAGACTGGGAGTGCAGTGGAGGCTAAGGCACATAATATGTAGACGGAGTAAGCGTAGGAGCCAAAAATGGCTAAGACCACTACCGGCACTATCGCGGTCTCCGCATCCACACACGTCTCAAAAAATTTAAAAAATTTAAAAAATTCAAAAACAGAAAACTTAAAATAATTTAAAAACAGAAAATTTAAATAAATTTAAAAACAGAACTTAAATAAATTTTAAAACAGAAATCCTAAACTTTTTAAAATCAGGAAAATTTAAATAAATTTAAAAACAGAAAACTTTAAATAAACTTAAAAACAGAACTTAAATAAATTTTAAAACATAAATCCTAAACTTTTTAAAATCAGGAAAATTTAAATAAATTTATAAACAGAAAACTTTAAATAAACTTAAAAACAGGAAACTAAAATAAATTTAAAAACAGATATCCTAACCTTTTCTGAAACAGAGAACAAAAATTGAAACAAACTTTAACCGATGGAGAACATACATTGAACAAAAATTGAAACAAAAACACAACCTTTTAATTGAAACAAAAAGAGAACATATAGACTGTTAGAGATATATTCCATTTATTAGAGATCTCTTTCCTTATTTGTATATGTGTGTATATATTGGCCAATTGACCC
>JBBYHH010340595.1:0-12197 GCA_038382905.1 Daphne laureola | reverse complement strand
TAAAATCATCAAATTCTTGGGTTAATTTTTTTAGATTTTGGTTTCAGATGTATACTGTTGATGAAGCAGAAGGAAAATACGTTGAATCTCCCTGGAATCGATCTCTTCGTCTCGACCGCCAACCCGGAGAAGGAACCTCCGCTCACCACCGTTAACAACATTCTCTCCATCCTCACCGTCGATTACCCCTTCGATAAGGGCTCCTGTTACATCTCCGACGACGGCGGCCCTCTGCTCACCTTCGAGGCCATGGCCGAGGCGGCGAGCTTCACGGATATTTGGGTTTCGTTCTACCGGAAACATGAGATCGAGCCGAGAAATCCAGATTCGTACTTCCGTCTGAAGGGGGATCCGATGAAGAACAAGAACATGACGGATTTCACGAAGGGTCAGCGCTGGGTGAAGAGAGAGTACGACGAATTCAAGGTTCGGGTGAATGGGTTACCCTATTCGATTCGACGGCGGTCGGAGGCATTCGATGCGAGAGAAGAGATGAAGTTCCTGAAACAAATGAGAGAAAGCGGCGTTGATCCTCTAGAGCGGGTGAAGGTTCAGAGTTGGATGAAGGGTTTTTCAGGGGCTCGGTCTTGCTCTTCTGTATTTGGAGTATTTTGTGGTGAACCTGGTGTGGAAATTCTAATGGGAACGTGTGGCTAGCGACGATGTCTCACTGGAGGAGAAGTAGGTGTTCACTTTATGATTCTAATTTATTATTACTGCATTTTCTTTGCATTTTTTCTTCAAATCTTCAAATTCTTTGGTTTATTTTTTTATTTCTTGATTTGTGATTTTGTTTACAATTTTTCCTAAAATTATCAAATTCTTGGGGTAATTTTTTTAGATTTTGGTTTCTGATGTATACTATTGATGGAGCAGAAGGAAAAATATGTTGAATCTCCCTGGAATCGATCTCTTCGTCTCCACCGCCGACCTAGAGAAGGAACCCCCGCTCACCACCGCTAACACCATCCTCCCCATCCTCGCCATCGACTACACCTTTGATAAGGGCTCCTGCTACATCTTCGACGATGACGACCCTCTGCTCACCTTCGAGGCCATGGCGGAGGCGGCGAGCTTCGTGGATATTTGGGTTCCATTCTACCGGAAACATGACATCGAGCCGAGGAATCTGGATTCGTACTTCCATCCGAAGGGGGATCCGACGAAGAACAAGAACAAGACGAATTTTGTGAAGGGCCAGCGCTGGGTGAAGAGAGAGTGCGACGAATTCAAGGTTCGGGTGAACGGGTTGCCCGATTCGATTCGACAGTGGTCGGAGGCATTCGCTGCAAGAGAAGAGATGAAGATCTGAACCAACTGAGAGAAAGCGGGGCCGATCCTTTAGATCGGGTGAAGATTCGGAGTTGGGCGGAAGGTTTTTCAGGGGCTCGATCTTGTTCTTCTGCATTTGAAGTATTTTGTGACGAACCTGATGTGGAAATTCTGATGGCAGCGTGCCGCCGATGACGACGTCTCACTAAAGGAGAAGCAGAAATTCACTTTATGATTCTAATTTATTATTATTATAACTATATTTCTTTCATCTGTTTTTGTTATTAGTTTTCAGTTTTCCATTTCAAACTCTATTAGTACTCACTCTTTTATGATTCTAATTTATTATATTATTGTAAACAAATTAATTTTCTCTTCTAAAAATCTAATTACCATGTTATGTGCAATTCTCGCTCGAAAAGCGTAACTAGAATTAATTTTGTTTAAAAGCAAACAAATTGATCATAAATTTTTAAAAATTAACAAAAGGGAACCGGTTTTGTTTCCCTTCACTCTAGGTTCTTGCACTTGCAGACTGCATCTGCAGGGGATCTGCCATCTCCAAATCTGCATCCTTTGCAGAAATTATTGACCAACAATTTCAAAAAATTAATCAAACCTATGAAATTATAATTTTACTAAATTAATTAGATCTCAGCAACTCCAGCTCTGGCATCCCTCCCTCTGCCCAGAAATTCAACCAAGCCTACTAAGAAAAATTATGAATCTCCTCTTTCCAGAAAATCGATCCAGCTTTGCTTCCCGTCCAATTTCATATCTGCCTTTGATTCAGATTTTTTCCATTAATTCGACTTCCTCATCATCTTCTTCTTCTTCTTCTTGAACGAGGAAGAGCTGAAGCCTCAATCGACCGTCAGATCTGGTTGCCTCAAAATACCCATGCGACGGCGCTCGTTCCTCTCTCCTTATCAACCTGTCGTCGTCGGTGTGATACGCCGGAGCACCTACGACGTCTGCTCCGTCTGAGACCCAATCGGCAGCACCGGCGGGAACTCTTTCTTCGCCGGCGCCGTTATGCTCCGAGCATAATGTCGGTTTCTAGATCGATGCTGATTCTGGATTCTCAACGACGTCCGCTGTCCGAGATCGTCGCCGCCGTGGCTGTTTGTTGATAAATTGGAACAACTTTCCCTTCTGATGCAACCGCAGATGAGATAATCGTCGCGCTGGGTCTTGGATTTTTCTGGAATCATCGCATATGTAGTACTCTTCTGAGATTGCATGTGTAAATTAATTAAGAGAAACGAAATGGTTTATCAAAAAATGATTAATGGAATGGAATGGACTTACAGTGACGGCGACTACAGTTGGATCGATGAGGGTTAATTTGCTACTGCAATTTCATATATGGAAGCCAGCTACTGCAGTTTGTTTTTTCTTTTTTTATTAAGCCAGCTACTGCAAATTAATGTGCTCGCATTTCAAAAAATTAATATGGGAGCACATGTTGAAGGAATGGAGATCTGGGTTCTTCGAAGAAGAAGATGATGGATTTTTAAAATGGGAAAATGTCCCCTTTGACCCCAACTTTTGTACAAAGATCCCTTTTTAACACTCTTTTAAAAATTGGTTCTTTTTTACCACCCATGTTAATGTTTGGGGTGTCCGTTTACCACCCTCCGTTAAAGACGCCAGCATGACGATGAGTTGGTGAATAAATAATGAGTTGGCATCCATGTGGTTGGCCACATGTCAAATGGTGGTTCGTCTTCTTCACTTGGCTCGCCGGGATCTGGGTATGGCGGCGGAGGAAGCGGCGACATTCGGTGGCCGGTGACTTTCCGCGACGGACTTGGGCTGAGCTGCTGGTGCGACGGGCGGCGGTTCGAATGGTGGTGGTTAGAGCGGCGGAGGAGGTCTGGATAAGTAGGAATTCGCAAAAAGAAAAGCAAGAAGATACAGATTACTTTATCCCTATCGAAACTCCGGTCTCACTGTCACCGCTACGTGGATGTGAGGCCGACCATCCGTCTCACCTTGCCAGACGCCGTCGGAAAAGCAAGAAATCGTCACCGACTCGAAGCACATGGCGATTTCTTTCTCATTTGTCGTAACCGCAAAAACAAAAATCGTTGCCGGAAAAGCAAGAAATCGTCGCCGGAAAAGCAAGAAATCTCCACGTGTCGACGCCATCACGAAAACGTGGAAGTTTGTAACGGAATATGCCTTCCGTTAAGCTAAAGAATGGCAATAAAGGACCAGAAAATAATAGTAGTGATAACAAAGGACCACTTAACTACAACAAGTGGTAAAAAAGAACCGGTTTTTAAAAGAGTGGTAAAAAAGAACTTTTGTGCAAACGTTGGGGTCAAAAGGGGACATTTTCCCTTTTAAAATTGTAAAACTTAGGGTCTAAATAGAGTGATTGAGAAAAACTAAACCATAAAAGTTATTGTACAATTTGTTTAAAAGGACAAAATTGTAAAATATTCATAAAAAAGACCATGGATGTATTATAAGTTTTAATATGAGACTTAAAAAGGACGAAAAGATAAAATAAGACCTGAACATAACGATAATTAAAGTTAAAGGACCATCGATGATTTTACTCCTTATTTGCACATTCGTTAAAAGTATAATAACTGTAGTTTTATTAAAGGCTTTATTATCAAATAGTCCCCTGAACTATGTTAACTCGCGCACTTTAGTCCCTGAACTATAAAACGTGTCAACTCAATCCCTAAACTATGTAAGTTCAAACACTTTAGTCCTTTAACTCGGTAACTCGCTCAATGAGACTCTAATATTGTTAGTTTTTTTGACAAATGAGTGACGAGTAAAATCCGCAGGCAGTACCTATTTTTAAGTTTTCGAGCTATTTTGGTCTCAAAATAAGTTTTTGGTTTAAATTGGTCCTATATTTATGTTATGCGTCCTGTTCCAGTCCTTTCCGTCCATATTGACCATTTAGTTGGACGATTTCATGTGAAATGACCATTTTACCCTCTTTTTTGTTGACTAGGATGATGCTTCATAATTGTTTTTCCAGATGGCCAACATTTTTCTTCATCCTCTTTCATCTTCCTTAGCAGATGCATTTATTCGAAGGAAACAATCCTCTGCTTCCCCTCCCGCTTCCCCTCAGCTGTTCTAAATTTGAAATCCTCCTAACCTAACCGTTACTGTTCAAATTCAAACCCTAACCCTTAGCTCAATTGATTTCGACCGTTAAGGTGAAGATGAATTAGTTGATTTCGAGTGTAATTCGATACCGACATTGTGGTCGTTCTTCCTTCGGCATTCTGGGTGCGTTCTGGTTTGTCTTTGTTATTCGAACCCTAACTGTTGCTGTGAATGTAAGTGTTTAGTGTTGTTTTAGTTTTAGTGTATCTTTTCTTCGATTTCATCTTTGTTATCATTTGTTTTCAGAATTTTTCATTTATAAGTTGCTTTATAGTTTCATTTATTTTTTATGAACTTACAGATGTCTGATACACACCACATTTTCACTCTCCGTCATGGTGGTAGATTTGCCACGGAGCCTCATTTACGTTATGAACATGGAAATGAAAAGGTATACAAGAATCACAAAGATATTCTGACTTATTTTTGTATAGACTCATGTTTGAGAAATTTGGGCTATACAAGGAGAGACCTTAAGTGCACTTACTACATATCAAGAAGGGGGGAAATGGAGGACTTAAAAGCTCTAAGTGATCACAACATTTTAATGGCAATGTTTGGTGCAGCTATTGAGGGTGGTGGTCTGGAATTCTATGTCGAACATAGTATGAAATGGTATGTCAGAAATGACATGATAATCAGTGACCCCCTTTTGCTGTGCAACTCTTGTGTTAGGAGGGGTAGGAATGAGGGAATCATTGAGAATGTGATTGAGAATAGTGGGGGACATGGAAATGAGGAAGTTGGTGGCCCACTTTTATTGACTGAACTTAATGCAATGGGGAGGGAAGAGGTTGGTGTGGAGTTAATGACAGAGAATGATATGGATGGTGTGGAAGAGGGTTTATCAAAGGAGGATGAAGAAGTTAATGAAGAAGTTACCCTCATTAGTGATGAAGGTAATGATGGAGTAATAAAAATACTGAACATGGTGATCTTACCTTTGGTAGTATTGTTGCTGCAACATATGCTTTGAAGACAATTGAGAATGAGGTCCAATATGAGAAGGAGGCAGAGGATAGAAGGTTGGCTGCTCAAAGTGTCAATCTCCAAGTAGTCATTGAAGCCGAGAGGGATGAAGATAATCAGGATATTTCATATGCAGATAATGAGGATGATGTTGATGAAGATGTGGATGCTTGTCACTGTCAGAATAAAGTTGCTTGTAAGAAATTGGATGAACTGGAGAAACAGAAAGGTGTTAGTGAAATAATGAAGAAGTTTGAAAAGAAAAGGGTGTGTAAGAGAAAGCTAACACATGAAAATCCTGATGAAGATGAAAGTGAGAATGATGAATCTGAGGAGAGGACCTCTGAATCTGATAGTCATAGTTATTCTATAGAGTTTGATGAATATGACAATGACATCTCAGGTGAGGATGAGGCAATCAATGTGAAAGTGAAGGTTGGTGATCAGTGGAATATAATGGGACATGATGGTCAACAGAATGGGCATGATAAGAAACCAGCATGCGCATCTGACGAGACAATAAAAAATGAGGACTCGGGCCCATCCAATAGGGTTATAGGTGTCCGATTTAATGAACCCCAATCTGAATATGAGGAGAGTGATAAAGAGCTGAGAAGCTGTCATTATGATTCAAGTGGGGGTAAGGATATAACACATTTCTTCAACCCTATTTCTGACATGGTCCACCCAAAATTCAAGTTGAGGCAAATATTTTCTAACATGGATGTGATGAGAAAAGCTGTTAGGGTCTACTCTGTGCAAAACAGAGTTAATATGAAAATAGACAAGAATGATAAGATCAGATTTATGGTTTTATGTCATGCAGCTGGATGCCCTTACAGGTTGGTGGCCAAAAGAGTTAAATCTGGACCTAGAGTGTATATAAAAAAGTTGGTTGACAGTCATTCTTGTGCTAGATCCACTCGGGTAGTTGCATCCAAATACAAGTGGATTGCAGACTGCTATCTTGATACAATAAGATCTCAACCTAACATATCTGCTTCAGCTTTGGTTGATCACCTCAGGCGTGATCAGAATCAGGTTGTCCAAAGATCTAAGGTAATAAGGGAAAACAAACTTGCCTTAGACATGATTAGAGGAGATGAAGCAGGCCAGTACAAGAAACTTGCAGACTATGGGAGAGAGTTGGAGAGGAGCAATGAAGGTTCCAAGTTGTTTCTTAGTCTTGATAATCTGGTTTTCAACATAATGTTTATCTGTTTGGGAGCAAGCAAGAATGGATTCCAAGCTGGATGCAGGCCTATAATAAGTCTTGATGGATGCTTTTTGAAAGGAAGATTTGGAGGGCAGTTATTAACAGCTGTTGGCATTGATGCCAATGATTGCATATGGCCAATTGCAATGTCTGTTGTGGAGTCTGAAACTGAAGATAGCTGGAGATGGTTCATTAGGATTTTGTGTGATGTCTTGAATATCATAGACTCTAAATATTGGTCTATTATGACAAATAGACAGAAGGTATGATTTGTTGATTTGTCCATACATTTGTTGTGACATTTTCTATGATCTGTTATAAGTTGATTTATTGATACATATTTGGCTTTATTATCATTTGGTCCCCTGAACTACTCTAACTCGTGCAGTTTAGTCCCTCACTCAGAACTCAGCTTCACTCAGTCCCCAAACTTTTGGACTTCAAGCAGTTTCATCCCTCACCCTGCAGACCGGTCACGTGGAGTTTGGGGACTAAACATGTTACTCCACGTGACCGATCTACAGGGTGAGGGATGAAACTGCTTGAACTCTAAAAGTTTGGGGGCTAAGTGAAGCCGAGTTCTGAGTGAGGGACTAAACTGCACGAGTTAGAGTAGTTCAGGGGACCAAATGATAATAAAGCCTACATCTTTTATGGATAAATTTGCAGGGCCTAATTGAGGCTGTCAATTTTGAATTGTTTAGAGCTGAACACAGATTTTGTGTTAGACATATGTACACAAACTTCAAACAAAGGTACCCTGGTGATGGTTATAGGGATTTGATTTGGGCTGCAGCTAGATCAACCACTCCAGCAAAATTCAAAAAGTATATGGATGCAATTAAAGCAATGAATGTGGATGTCAGGACATATCTGAATGAGATAGGGCCAGAGTATTGGAGCAGGTCACACTTTAGGGAATTCCCAAAGTGTGACATCCTGTTGAACAATATCTGTGAATGTTTCAACAAGTTCATCTTAGAGGCCAGGGACAAAACAACTCTAACAATGATGGAGATAATCAGATGCAAAGTTATGGTGAGGATAGAAAAGAAGACTCAGATTCAAGAGAAGTGGAATGGGGAAACTTGTCCTAAAATAATGAAGAAGTTGAATGGAATAATGTATGCAGCAAGCTATTGCACAACTATAGAGGGTGGGGGTGATAGGTTCCAAGTATCCACTATCAATGATGAGTATGATGTGGACCTAGTGGCTAGGACATGTACATGTAGGAAATGGCAGTTGACTGAGATACATTGCCACTATGCATGCAGTGTCCTTGGCCATAACAACTGTGTCATTGAGGATTACATTGATAGGTGTTATTCTGTTGAATGTCATAGGAATATTTACTCAAACCTGATTCGGCCTATAAATGGAACTGACATGTGAGAGGAGACCAATTTTCCTCCTGTTGAAGCCCTAGAGTGGAAGGTGGTTAAGAGGGGTAGGAGAAAAACTAAGAGAAAACCTTTAGCTGTGGAGGACACTGGACCTGCTAGAAAAAAGAGACCAACTGGTCTAACCACAACTTGTTCTAACTGTAAAAAACTGGGCCACAATAAACAAACCTGTAAATCTGCCCCTTGCACAACTGTGACTGCTTCAACTTCAAAGAAGAAGAAACAGAAAGTGGTAACTTATATATTCTACTACTATTCTGTTATTTGTTAATTCAATTATTCAGTTAATGCTAGAATATGATTTGCTTCAACTTGCCTTTGCAGCAGGATAAGGCCTCTACTAACCCACCTCAACCAACAAATGTTGATAATCAAATGCATTCCACAAATGAATTTGTGGTGAGGACATCTCAAAAGGTAACTAAAATCACATTTCACATGAAGATGTTGTTGCTCTATTTTTACTCTTAATTGCAATTGTATTAGATTGTGCATGTGAATCAGGAGCAACCACCAACAACTGTCTCAAGTCAAGGGCCAACAACTAGTGCGTTTGTTTTAGAGAGACTAAATGAAGCTCCAGGAACTGGTAGAGGTGCTGATAGGAGAGAAAAGACCAAAAAAGCAGATGAGAGAGGTAGGGGCAGGGGAAGAGGCAGGGGAAGGAGATTGGTGCCAGAATCTGGAGTATATTCAAGCACTTTATAGGCTGGATCTTTATGATTATATCACTCAAAACTTGTTCTCATTTTGTTGATAACTCAGTTGTAACACAAAACTTGTTATGGTATAAATGCATGTTCAGTAGAATTTTGTTGCAAACAGTGTTGGTGCAACCTTATTGTGACATTGTTGTTGCACATGGTTGTTGACCTTTGAGAATTAATCAGAGCATGTATGACTTTAGCATAACTTGCAACATATAAATGAAAGTAATGCCTTCATTCATAACCAAATTTCACACCAAAAGTTTCATAAGTGTGAAATATTACAAAAGTCCTGAATTAAAGGACAAACTCCCTAAGGCTTAACAACAAGGGAGTAAAACATTACAGCCCCAAAGATAGCAAATAAAATGTGAATGTTTTTCCACCTAGCAACCATTGCCCCATGCTTGTTTACTTGTTCCTCAAGCACAACCTTCGTCTCTCTTGTCTCCAACTGTTCATTGCCAACCAACATCACCTCACCTTCAACATGGGTTAATTGAAAAAGCAGATCACCTCTCTCAGCCAGACACTTGTGGTACTTCTGCTTATATACCTCCTTCTCCTGTAGCATACCAAATAGTAACGTCTTAAGATGTTCAGGGGTGGGGGCATCCCTCCATTTTAAGAACTCGTAGGAACCTCTTTCTCTTTGTAAGGAAGTTTACAGATCAATTGCAACAACTTCAGCATGGAACTTCAACTAACAAGAACATGAAAAATATTAAATACCATAAGTTTGTTGGGACAAAAACAGAGGATACAAACCTCATAATTTGCACAACCATAAAACCTCCTACCAGCATTTGCCTCTGTCAACGCAACCTTCAGAGGAGTGAGTTCCCCACATTTGCACCGATGAGTATTGTGAGCTGCGAAGGAAGAGGAAGAGCTACCGTAGGACTGGTCTGACATTCTGATTCAATGGGATCTCTTTCGAACCTCAAAATGGAAGCTCTTTCCAACCTCAAAACGGAATCTCAAGTGGGGGACAAAATCGAAGCTCGAAATTAGGGATTGGGTATGAATTGAAAGTTAAGAACCCTAATCCCCAATTCAATTTTGGAGGGAGCGAATTAAGGAGAATTCAGTGTTAAAGGAGGATTTCAACAGTCAAAATCAATTGAGCTAAGGGTTAGGGTTCGAATTTCAACAGTAACGGTTAGGAGGATTTTGAATTTAGAACAGCTGAGGGGAAGGGGGAGGGGAAGCAGAGGATTTTTTTCCTTCGAATAAATGCATCTGCTAAAAGAGAAGATGAAAGAGGAGGAATAAAAATATTTGCCATCTGGAAAAAAATTATGAATCATCATCCTAGTCAGCAAAAAAGAGGGTAAAATGGTCATTTCATACGAAACCGTCCAACTAAACGATCGATATGGACGGAAAGGACTGGAACAAGATGCGTAACTTAAATATAGGACCAATTTAAACCAAAAACTTATTTTGAGACCAAAATAGGTCGAAAACTTAAAAAGACGTACTGCCCACGGATTTTACTCCTTGTTCGTACGTTTCACACAAATATTAGGCTAGAATTTTATTTATTTTACATAACTACCATTGGGCTTAAAACTTACACTAATAGCATCTCCAACAACTTCTAAAAAACTTTCTCCAAAATGAGAAAGTCAAAGCCATATTCTCTAAATTATTTTTGTTGTAACTCTAACAGCTTCCACATTTTAGAGAATCTTGCATTTATTATAACAATAACATATTCTACAACTTTGACTAATAATTAATTATTTATTTAATATTAAAGCTAATTTTTTTTATTCAATCTAGTAGCCGGATATGTGAGATTAATAAATAGGGTAATTATAAAGAAAAAACCCCTGAGGTTTGGTCTACTCTTCACTTTACCCCCTACATTTTTAGAATTCTCGAAAAACCTCCTGGAGGTTTGATGAAATATACTCCCTCCGTACTTTAAAAGTTGTCTCAATTGTTTTAGTTGTTTTACAGTATTTAATTTATGATTTTTTTTTCATCCATATTTAGACATCTTAAGTTAAATAATTTCTATATGTATCATAATTTGCAATATAAGTTTTCTAAATATATTTTTATAGAATTGTTTTGCATGATTTATCTTTGTAAGTATTTGAGTCGAATATTAAACTTTGAAATATCAAAGTCAAATAAGACAATCTTTAAAGTACGGAGAGAGTACAAAAATCCCCCTGGATGAGAACTCCGTTAATAATTCTGTTAGTTTTTTAGGGTTAATTACAAAAATTAGATCTAAACTATTCTAACCCTAACAAATCTACCCTACTTGTTTTAATATTTTACAATTTCATCCTCTCTCCCCTCACATCAACCAAACACCTCACAACCACAACCCATATCTGCTTGTTTTAACAAATTTATCCTACTTGTTTTTTAGAATGACTGATTCATTAAGAATAGGGTAACAAGAGAATTATAGGGGGAGAGACAAAAGAGAAACAAGGAACACAACTGCAAAACCACAAGCAGTGGGAGCAAATAGGGTCGAATACACAGCATGAATGAAAAGAAAGAAAAATTAAAAAGAGCAGCCCTCCCCTCTACCAGTTTAGTGCCCTTCCTGCAAAAGAGACAATAGAAGCAAACACAGAGAATGACTAACTCAAAAAGACAATGAAGCCAACGCTTCATGAGAGCTATCCTAGATCTGCTTAGTTTTTACTTTTTAGAAAAGATCTGGTTTCTTTTTTTTTTTTTGGCAAGTAAGATCTGGTTTCTTCATCACCTTCAAACTGTCCAACCCGACGTCGTAGTACACCTTTGTCACTGACATTCGGTCAGGGCACCGACAAGTGATGAAAGTGAAACTCTCCACCGCCTCCTTCGTATCTGCTTCTATAATCGGCAGGTAGCTTGAGTCATCGTAATCGGACTTGATCGGTTCAATTTTGACACGCAAACTGCTTGCCGACAATTTTCCAATCTCTCCAGTGCCACCAGAATCCCCAACCCCACACCACTGACATGATGATCGTAACCACCGTTTCTGACCCCTCTGGGTGATTGCACCACCGGTCGGGGAACCACTCGCAGAGGACGGGCCTGGGCTCAATGATGTCAGATTTTAAACTACAATTGAAGAAGAAGATAAGGGTTGTGACAGAGGTGTAGAAGATGAGGTGGCGATAGTAGGGGCTGCTGCAGCCGTCCTCAATTCTGAATTCGTGGTTGATTGGGATGTCGTCAGAGTGGTTGCGACGGAGGGAGGATTAAGATTGGGATATGGGAATCATGAGGAAGTTGGTGAGACGATTTAACAGCTCCATTTTTTTTTATTAATGAAGGTCTGTTTGTAAAGTGGGGGAGCCGACAGTAGTTGGCACTTGGGAGGTGTTTGGTTGATGTGAGGAGAGAGAGGATGGAATTGTAACATGCTTTCCATGTTAATATGTGATACATGCGCCACTAGCATATCACATGATATCATGTCATATATGTACAAAACATATTATATATAGTCTTAAACTA
>JBBYHH010340485.1:0-12198 GCA_038382905.1 Daphne laureola | reverse complement strand
AGGCACATTACCCGAAGACACAAAGGAAGCTACACGAATACGAAGACAATCGGGAAAATTTATAATCATCGGGGATGTTCTATACAGAAGAGGTTATGCCTCCCCATTACAAAAGTGCATCAGGGAAGAATACACTGAAGAAATTTTAACCAAGGTCCATGAAGGTACCTGTGGCTCACACATCAAAGAAGAAGCCTTGGCCGTAGTCATTCTAAGGTAAGGATTGTTTTTTCCAAACATGAAAGAGCAAGCAAGAAAATTGGTAAATAAGTGCCGGAGATGCCAAGAACATGCAACATCCAAAGATTACCATCCAAACTCATAAGCTCGGTAGACTGTCTGATTCCATTCACAGTATGGGGAATCAATCTAATCGAGGCATTACCGATGGCACCGGGGGGCTTGAAGTACTGGGTAGTGGCAGTTGACTACTTTACAAAATGGATTGAAGCCGAGCCCTTGGCCATCATAACAGCAGAGAACATATGAAAATTCGTGTGGAAAAACATTATCTGCCAGTTCGGGTGCCCGAGGGTTATCATTGCTGATAACGGATCCCAGTTCACAGACTCCGGATTCCAAGACTTTGCAGATGAATTTGGCATTAAATTACACTTTATGCCGGTTGCATACCCACAAAGTAACGAGCAAGTAGAAGTCTAGGGTCAAAGAAAGGAGGGCAGCAACAAAGATTTCATGTTTAAAAAACATGGATGGTGTGGTTTTGACCACTCACGAGTTCATTAGAGAGGAGGTTCTTGCATTTTTTCAAACATTGCTAGCCACAGAATCATCTCTTGAGTATCCTCCTAATCCTGATATTGTTTCACATGGTAGTACTTTGAGTGTAGATTAGGCTTGGAAGTTAGAGATGGAGGTCTCTCTGCAAGAAGTCAAGGATGCCCTATTTTCCATGGATTCTGACAAGTCTCCTGGCCCTGATGGGTTAACGGCTGGGTTCTTTAAAAGGTATTGGGATTTGGTTGGTAATCTTATGTTCTCAGTGGTGTGCTATTATTTTAATGTTGGTAAGATACCTAGATACCTTGATGCTACCAGTATTCACTTGATTCAAAAAAACAAACATGTTGTTTATGCTAGTGAATTTAGACCTATTTCTTGTTGTACTGTTGTGTACAAGATCATTACTAAGATACTTTCTATGAGACTTCAACCCCTCTTACCCTTGTTGATCAATTCTTGCCAAGGGGGGTTTGTCAAGTATAGATCCATTTACGATAATGTTCTTCTATGCCATGAACAAATTAGGGGTTATGGTAGAAAGCATGTTTCCCCTAGGATGCCCATTAAAGCTGACTTGCAAAAACCTTATGATTCTGTTAACTGGTCTTTTGTGAGATAGTATTTGACTCTCCTTGATTTTTCTCTAGTGTTTTTGAAATGGATTATGATATGTGTGGAGAGTCCTTGGTATTCTATTGTACTGAATAAGAATCTTGAGGGATTCTTTGAGGGTAAAAAAGGGCTGAGGTAGGGGGATCCTTTATATCCTACTTTGTTTGTCATTGCTATGGATTATTTCTCAAGAATACTGTCTAAGCTGTATTCTAAGGGATATATTGAGTACCATACAAGATGTAAGAAAGTGAAGTTGTCACATCTTTTGTTTACAGATGATGTGATGATCTTTACCAAACCTGCTGCTGAGTCTGCAAAGTATATTAATGTTGCTGCTTTAGAGGTATTTACTAGGTCTGCTAGTTTGAGGTGTAATCCTAGTAAGAGTAATTTGTTCATTGTTGGGGTCCCTAGTAGTGTTAAGCATCAGATGATGAGATTGTTGGAGATGCAGGTGTATGCCCTGCCTGTTGTTTATTTGGGAGTCCTCCTTATGCATTCAAGAATCCTAAGAAAACACTGTATTTCCTTGAAGGAGAGAATCTTGGCTATGATCTCTTCCCTGACTTCCAGGTTTCTTACATATGCAGGGAGGTTACAGCATATTAATTCTATTATTTTTAGTATTCAGAATTATTGGTCACTGATTTTTCCTTTACCTAAGGATCTCTTGCATGATATAGAACAAACATGTAGGAGTTTTTTATGACGGGTAAGATTAGGACTCAAAAAGCCCATGTGTCTTGGCAGCATGTGTGTAGGCCTAAATCTTAGGGTGGCTTAGGGGTTTATTCTTTGGTCCATTAGAATCTTGCTGCTGGGGTTAAGAAGATCTGGAGATTCTTCCTTAATAGAGAAAGTTTATGGGTCAAGTGGGTGCATATGTTCTATATCAAGGGGCTGGATTTCTGGAGAATTGTGCCTCCTAAAGATTGTTCAGTAGTTTGGAAGAAGATGCTTGAGCAGAGAGGTATATTTGATGATTTTTTTACTGAGCATCTTGATGGTGTTTTCTCTATGAAATAAGCATACTTGGAGTGTTTAGAAAATTTTGATTTGGTATGGTGGAAGAAGATAGTTTGGGGTTCGTATCATGTCCCTAAAACATCTATCATAGTTTGGTTTGCAGTGTTGAATGGGCTTGATACTACAGATTGGGTTGGCAGATGGAAGAGTGGTGTGAATACTGTGTGCAGGTTGTGTGAAGCTGCTAGTGAGACTAGGAATCATCTCTTCTTTGATTGCAGGTTTTCAAGGAGAGTATTGGTTGACTCTCTGATGAAATGCAAGTTGGTTGGTTGTCCTTATTCGTGGGATAGGATTTGTGCATGCTTGTTACGGGTCTGTAAGGGCAAGGCAGTCAAGAATTAGATACGAAGAAGCATATTTGCAGCAGTGGTATATATTTTGTGCATAGAAAGGAATGCTAGGATTCATGGTAAGGGGAGTGTAAATTGGGAAAGTTTGGTTGACAAGGCATTGGAGATGGTTCAGGTCAGGACAAGCATTGATATACAGGTGTTATTCTCTTGAGAATAGGATGGTATAGATTTTAGTATGGTATGCATTGTATAGTTTTAACATTTCATATATGTTCTTCGATCAGGTTTTGCTCGGTTTTAAGTGTAGAGCCCCTGGTCTTGATTTTGTAAGTGTCGTTTTTTTTGATGAAATGAATTACAGGGTGGTGTGCTCCCCCCTTTCTAGAAAAATAAAAAATAAAATTCTATGAATGTATCACAAATGATTGAGATTAAATAATATGTAAAACATGTTAATGGTAGATCTAAATTCAACACTTCATACATGGATGTGCTAGCCATCTGATCTTCTTTAAACCTCAAGGTTCTTCAAACGAACACATTCTTTGATATCAATTGTAGACCTAAGTATGACCAAGAGGGTGGTGAATTGGTCTTAAAACAAATTTAAAACCTTTAGCTTTTCAACCAAAATCCTTTGATCAACAAGTTCATAACATCAGAGTTAAGTATACCTACAGCAACAAGATATCAACATGTTGATGGTGTGTACTAACATAAGTGTGTAGGAGAGTGAACGACACAAAGATTTATAGAGATTTGGTCACCTTGACCTACGCCCTCTACTCAAGCCACACTTGAGATTTTCTCTACTATAACTAAGGCCTGACACACATGGCTTATACAGAATGCCTGACACACAGGACTTGAACAAAGGTTGCCTAACATAGAAGACTTTACACCAAATGCCTGACTAACAAGACCTAACAAATTTCCTGACTAACAAAACTTTCTCAAATGCCTGACTAACAGGACTTTATATAATAGCTACCATACACACAGACTTTACTCTAAGGGTTCCGGACTAACAGAACTTAGAAAGTAGACAATAATGCTATGATCAGTGCGTTGATAGAGTAATCTATCAACCTTCCTCTTTCTTGGGAAGTATCACTTAATCAATGATGAAGAACTGGTTTATCACCACTAACTAAAGATATTGATGAATGTAAGCACAAGAGAGATAGTCTTATACATAATAGTTATGTAAAGAGTAGAATAGGCTTCTCTGATGATGAACTATCTTCTAGTGTTGTCAAAGCTTCAAGCAGATGATCTTTAGGATGACTACAACTTTGTGAGAGTGATGAGGTTGATGACGAGTATTCATAGAATGTACAGCGATGTATGAGTGTTGTCTTGTGTTTATCTTCATCTCTTCCTTCGGCTTTTACAGGCTCCAAGTTGTTCACAAATGGGTAGGAGCGTCTGGCATCAATTCATAGTTGTTGTGTATAAATAGTTTCCATTTTGGAGATTTATGACCGTTGGTAAATTGATTTCTAGCCATTGCAGATCTTCACATATTCTTTGCTTCTTCCATCAACACGTTGATGAAGACTAGCTTCAGCAACTTGATGGATTTTCGCCATTGATCTTTGGCTTCTCTGAGAGCTTCAAACTTATGATCTCTCTTTCATTGTTGCTTCTTAGCAGTGGAGTGATTTTCTTCTTGAATAATTGCTTCAAAAGTTGTGAATCATGAAGCTTGAATTTTGAGCTTTCTGCTCATCAACATGTTGATGCCTACTGCATCAAGTGTTCTTGGATTTTTAACCTTAAATGAGCTGATTGTATCTTGTTAATCAGGGATCTCCGTGATCTGATCAAGAATTTGACCGTTTCTTCCATATGATTGAACTTTAACATATTTTCTTTGAATAATCTACAAATGTGTCTAAGAAACAAGTCCACATTAATAATGAAATTGGATCTAGATGCTCATTTACCAAAATATGCAAAGAGTTCTTCATAACACATGAATTCTTGTATTTTTGCGTACTTTAAAATTCAATCCCAATATTTTTTTATCTAATCAACCAAGAAATAATAATCTTGGTGAGAGACCTATGTTTATCAAAACTTTGCAAAATGATCCTCAAGGTTCTGGAATCATCAAAACAAAGTGGTTAAAGACAATAAAGTTCACACTTCTGACACCAAACCGAGCACCCAAGAACATTGAAAGGCATGTAAGGTTGTTATTCTAAGAAGTAGGAAGCCATTAGTGGAGGTTGGAAGCAAGAAGAAGAAATTGAGGGAAAAATTAGCAAGCGGAGCAATGATGTGAACAATAATTGTGATAGCTCTAAAGAGGATTCTAGAGTGAAAACCAGTGGGAAAGAGACCCAAGTGAAGCCCCAATTGAGTATTCAACTCACTTATCCCTAGAGACTTCAAAGGAAACATGATCAAGTGTACTTTCACAAGTTCCTAGAAGTATTCAAGAAAGTGGAAATTAACTTGCCCTTTTTGGAGGCAATAATAGAAATTCCAAAGTATGCTAAGCTTTTAAAAGATTTGCTTGCTAAGAAGAGGCACTTTGAAGTGAATGAACTCATAATGATGAAGGAGGAAGCGAGTGCCGTGATACAAAATAGAGTCTCTCGGAAGCTTAAGGACCTGGTATTTTTACCATACCGTGTGACATAGGTTAGTTTCATTGTGATAAGGCATTGTGAGACCTAGGGGCCAACATCAATCTAATACCTTGGTTGGTGTGTAAAAATCTTGGTTTGAGAGAGGTTAAACCTGCCTTAATATACCTACAACTTACGGATGGCTTCTTCACCTATGCAAAGGGGATATTGGAGGATGTCATTATGAATATAGATAAGTTTTACTTCCCGGTGGACTTTGTGGTGCTAGATATAGAGGAGGATGATCAGATGCCAATCATTTTTGGTAGGCCCTTCTTAGCTACCAGGAAGGCCATGATCGATGTTCAGAAAGGTTGTCTCACTTTGAAAGTTATAGATAAGGAGGTAAAAATTAAACTTTAAGACACTATGAAAGTCTCCAATGGAGAACTAGTGGAGTATTTTTCACTAGACGAATATGAAATGAGATTGAGCAAGGAAGTAAAGTGGGATGCCTTAGTGGACAAAGAAATTGAAGAGAGAAAGAGGTTGAAAGAAATAAAATTGTTGGATGAGGAGAAGGACAATGAAGAAGAGACAAGTGAGATGGATACTACAGTGGAGGAATCACTTCATGGGCCTCTTAGTCATGGAGTTGGTAAGGAGGTCAGGGTTTTCCAGTCCCTCACCAATATGGTGGAGGAAGTGTTCTCCATTAAAGAGGCTCAAGAACAGAGTTCGAATGAGGATAAGGAGGATGCACAACCTATTAAGCCTAACATGGCTTCTAAGAGCCCAAATAATGGACCTAGTACCACTTCCAAGGCAAGGAAGAAAGGAAAAGCCACATGGGGAACTTCATTGAACAATTTCAAGGAGAAGCTTAAGGGTGTCAACTTCATCTATGTGTGGAAGGTGAAGAACATAAAAAGGAAGATCAAAAGGTCAACCACCTCACTAAAGCACACTCAAGACATGGTGCCCCCCTTTGAAAACCCCACTTGACATCATCCATCAATGCGTACCCAAGAACGATAAACATGGTGCTTGTGGGAGGCACCCCAACAGTTAAAGTGTTTAGTTAATTTATTAGTTGATTTCTAAATTTTGATCCAACAAGGTTTAACACAACTTGGTTAAGAAATTTTAGGAGCAAGGATGTACATTGAGGTGAAAAAATGGTAGGATTAACCATTTTGAAAGAACATTGAAGGATTTGGTGAAAAAATGGAAGAAGGATAACAAGGAGAGGAAAATTGATGAAGTGAGGCACTGCATTTAGGTGCCACTTCATGGTAACGTGGGTAATGGAGGCATCACCTGGAGCTTATTGAAAAACTTATTTTAAGATAAGGCACCACTTGAGGGTGCCATATATGGCGCCATGTGGAGGTATTTTCAGAAATTAATTTAATGATGGGCACTACTTTGAAGTGCTAACTGGTGGTATGAGGTGCCATATTTTTGGGCATTTAAGGCATGGAACCATTTGGAGGCGCTATGTTATGGCACTAGGACCAAGGGAGGAGCCACTTAGAGCTTCCTTAGCATGTGTGAAGGCACCATGTCCAGGTGCTATTATGGAACCACCGCCTTCTACCCGCCTCATCCAGAAGCTCCATTTCTCCTTAGGTGCCACCTTCAATAGTCATTCTTCAATGCTTTCTTGAGGATTAGGTTCCAACATTTGCTCTACCATCCTCACACCAATTGGTAAGTCACAAGCACCCAAACATCATGTCACATTGAAAGACAAGGTATATAAAAATCTCTACATATTTGATTGAAGATCACAAGGTTAAAATTTACACTTAAGCTTAAGTGTTATAGTTAGAGATTGCAATTTACCTTGTCTTTTACTTAAGTATGATTTTTTGAATGTGTGATGATGTTTTGAGGGATAACCATGTTGTGGTTGATTCTTCCCATGCTTGTTGATTGTAAATGACAAGAAGAGAGCATGACATTGGTTTATGTGAGAAAATGCAAACTTGAGCTAAATGTCATGTATCTTGTAAGACAATTTTCCAAGAACTGAGAAATTCCAGTAGTTGATTTCCTATCAATCTTACTCCGAAGAAAGTATGAATCACTGAATCCATGTAGATCAAATGAGGTTTCCTTTGGATACCACAGACCCAATTCTTGGTGTATTTACCAGATATCTGGAAAACCTTTTAACACACTTCAAGTGTGACTCATTTGGATTTTCTTAGAATATGGCACAAATACAGACACTAAACAAGATGTGTGGTCTGCTTGATGTAAGGTATAGCAATGATCCAATCATGCTTCTGTAAAGCTTTTGATCAATGCGTTGACTAGAATCATGGTCATCAAGCTTTGTTGTGGTGATGATAGGAGTATGACAAGGTTTGGCATTTACATAGCCAAATTTCTTCAAAAATTCCCTATTGTATTTACCCTGGTTGATGAATATTCCATCATCTTTTTTCTTAATTTGTAGGCCAAGGAAATAGATGAGTTCTCTCATCATAGTCATCTCATATTCTCCCTACATAAGCCTGGAAAATTCTTGGCATAGTAGATTATTAGTAGAGCCAAATATAATATCATCCACATATATTTGAACTAACAAAAGATCAGAATTTATGGATTTTATGAATAAAGAAGTATCTACTTTTCCTCTGTTGAAACCATGTTTAACTAGGAAGCTCTAAGTCTATCATACCAAGCTCTAGGAGCTTGTTTTTGACCATATAGAGCTTTCTTCAGCTTGAAAACATGATCAGGATGATGAGGATCTTCAAATCCTGGTGGTTGCTCTACAGAGACTTCTTCTATTATAAAACCATTTAAGAAAATCACTTTCCACATCCATTTGAAAACTTTGATGTTCAAAAAGTAGGCAAATGCACATTGCATCCTCATGGATTTCATCTGAGATACTGGTGTAAATGTCTCCTCGAAGTCTATACCCTCTTTCTGAGAGTATCCTTTGGCAACCAACCTTTCTTTGTTCCTTGTCACACCACCATTATCATCAAGTTTCTTTCTGAACACCCACTTAGTGCTAATGATGGAATGATCTTTGCATTTTGGAATGAATTCGCAAACATCATTCCTTCTGAAGTGATTTAGCTCACCTTGCCTGGCTATTATTCAGTTATCATCAGCTAGAGCATTATCAATGATTTTAGGGTTTATGTTGGATAAGAAAGCATAGATTCTTTATAGAAGATCTAGTTAATACTCCCTTTGTAACATCACCTATTATGTTTTCTTTGGGATGGATGGATCTTCGCTTGAACTTCCATGGTGATGTTGGTTCCTTTTCTTCTGCTTATTCTAGTTGTCTCTCCTTATGCTGATCTAATTTTGGTAAAGAGTTTTCTTCATTACAAGTATGATCTTCTTCTCTTTTCTCATCAATGCGTTGACTGACACTGGTATCAACGCATTGTTTTGTTCTATCTTCTTTCTTGTTTGTGATTCTTGCATCATCTGAGAAGATATCTTCTTCTTATATTTGAGGGTTAATCTCACTAAATATAATGTGAATGGATTCTTAAACTTTCAGAGAATTTTTGTTGTAAACCCTATAAGTTTTACTCCTGGTTGAGTAACCCAAGAATATAGCTTCATCATTTTTGGCATAAAACTTTCCAAGATTGTTCTTACCAATGTTGAGTACAAAACACTTATAGTCAAATGTGTGGAAGTGGGAGCAATCTGGTTTCTTGCCTTTCCATAGCTAATAAGGTGTTTTGTTTAGTTGAGATATGATAATGACTTTGTCGAGTATAAAACAGGATGTGTTTGCTGCTTCTGCCCAAAAGTACTTTGGAAGTTTGTACTCGTTCAATATTGTTCTCACCATTTCCACAATGGTCATGTTCTTCTTTTCTACAATCCCATTTTGTTGAGGTGTTCTTGCAAAAAAGAAGTTATGAGTAATGCCAAGTGAATCACATAAAGTATTTAAATCAGAGTTTTCAAACTCACCTCCATTGTCAATCCTGATACTAACAATGTGTTTACCTCTTTCATTCTGAACTCTCTTAAAGAAGGTGTTGAATTCCTTGTAAGTGTCACTATTCTTGGCTAAGAAGAATACCCATGTGTATCTGGTGTAGTCATCAACTATCACTGTGCAGTATTTATTTCCACCTATGCTTATGGGATCAATAGATCCAAATATATACATGTGTAGAAGCTCTAGAGCCGTTGATGTTGAAATCATATTCTTTACTTTGAAGGTTGCCCTTGTCTACTTTCCTTTGATACAAGCTTCACATTCTTTGTCCTTGTCAAATATGAGATTTGGCAATCTACAGACTAAGCTATTTTTGGCTAGCTTAGAGATGGTATGTATATTGGTGTGTCCAAGTCTTTTATGGAAAAGCCATCCTTCATCTTTGTTAGCAGCAATAAGACATGTAAAGCTATAGGTAGACAATTTATCAAAGTCAACAGTGTAGACATTTCCACATCTTCTACCAACAAACAAGGTTTTACTTGAACCTTTGTCAATTACATGACAAAGTTTTAGTTCAAAGATTACCTTATAGCCAGTATCACATAGTTGATTGATACTTATCAGATTATGCATTAGACATCTAACTAGCAACACATTTTTTATCGTGAAGGAAGTATTCTTACCAATCTTTCCTACACCAACAACTTTACCTTTGTTGTTTTCTCCAAAAGAAACTGTACCACCTTTTTTAGGCATAAGACTAAGAAACTTGTTTTTATCTCCCGTCATATGTCAAAGTATCCACTATCTAGGTACCAAGTCTCTTTCCTTATTACCTATTAAAATATTGATAAACTCAACTCACCTTTGGAACCCACTTCTTGTTTCCAATGTTGTTAGAAGTAGTTTGAATGACCCAAATTTGCTTCAGACTAGAAATAACTTTTCTATTTCTAAACAAGCATTCCTGGTTTGAGTGACCTCTCTTGTGATAGATATGGAAAGTGATAAGAGTGGTGTTTAAAAACTTATTTTTTTAAAATAACTTGCTTTTGGTCTGGTTGGTAACCAATTCCTGCCTTATCATATACAACTATTTGATTACCAAGTAAAAGATTCAAGTTTCTTTCTCCTTCAGCAAACCATTCTAAATATTTTGAAAGAACTTTGTTCTTCTCTTTTAGACTTCCAATTTCTTTCACTAGATTGATCTTTTCTATTGTAACTCGTCCTCCCGGATGTGCCCCAACTAAGTAGAATTGTTAAATACTGGGAAGAATTGCAAGAATTTCTAAAGATGGAGTTTACTTGATAAATAAGAAGAATGGCTAATGACTAAAATGTCAACATTTAAAGTTCAAAATGTAATTGAGAGATAAAACTATCACGATAAAAAGAAGAAGGGTTGAGATGAAAATATGGATGAAGGTCGGGATTTTATGTACATAATTGAAAACTTGAATGACTCATTAAATAATTACGGTATTTAGTTATTTATTATATATATATGTAAAATAAAAAAAATAAAGAAAAAGGAGGCAGATCCAATTTTTCATCTACTCCTTCTTCGAGGATGGGCTGGACGGAGGGTGAGCTGGAGAGAAGAGAGACCAAAGAGAGGGAGACCGGTCTTGAAAGAACATCGGCGAGATGATGACGATGGCTGAACTAAGAAGCCTCTACTTTGATCGATGTAGTTCTTCATCCTTCTTCTTCAATGCAACTGAGAGGAGGTGATGGAGATGAGGTGAGCTGGAGCCCAAGCTGGTCACCGGGTTGGAGTGACACCGGTGAAGTACTGGTGGCGGCATAGGCTATACGTAATCTCACTTGAAATCGGAGGTGCAATGATAGAGGAACATAGATGATCGTGATGCGGAGGGCCTTCCACCTGTAGAGTTCACCGGCGGCTATAAATAGGTAAGGGAACTATCTCTTCTAGATTTCTTGGTGTAATTTCCATCAATTACTGAATGCATGAAAGAATAGAAGAATTCCCTTGATGATTCTTGAAATAGCCGAAACCTGTGTTGATAAATTGGGGATTTTTAGATTAAATTATTGTGGTTTAATTGAGTTTGGGTTGATTAGTTATTGCAGTTTATGCTGTGGTTATTTGGTTAAGAATGTGTGTAAGTACTTGAGATAACCGATCACTGTCACATTGTTCTTGGATGAATTTTTGATGAATGTTATTGGATGTACAAGGATTCTAGTAAATAACGCATCAACTACTTGTAATAAAAAAAATAAAACCCTTGGGAAGTGTTTGTGATGATCTGTTAGAAGAGGGTTGAGACCCCCTTTTGGTATTTGTGGTGTGTTGCGAAGGCCTAGGACCATGAAGGCCATTTGTTAATATTAGTGTTGTAAATGGTGATGAATTGATAGTTAATGTTGTGGTTATGTTACTATGCTTACATGTTAATGTGTGAATATTGTGAAAGTCTATCTTGGTGGTTAAGAAAGGTTGAGTGGTTTTGGGAGTGGCTCGACCATAGGGCCATCTCCTTCTACCATCGTCTCTTTTACAGTTTCACCTGCATAACTGGAAGATCTAGCGTATGAAAATGGGAACCACGAGTTATGTTGTAAATAATCTTAATATATAATTAGAAAGAATGCATAACTGGTTTCGGCCATAGAGAATTATTTATAAATATAATCATGTCTTCCTCTACTTATATATAACTTCTTTTGTCTACACAATTGGGACTCTCAATGTACTACTGCTGCAGGATAATTACTGAGATGGAACTGGAGCTGAAGCCAATGAAGACCAATTGCTGACAGGAGCTAAACTGAGAGCACTGGAGCACGATGACTAGAAGACTAATTACTATGCGAGAGCTTCATTAGGGAAAGAATCTGCCATTGAGAAGACAAAGCCTTAGTGGGCAAGGTCCCCTTTCTTACGAAAGTGCACACTTGGGATTCTTCATATCGAAGAAACCCACACCGTGCCTCTCTTAAGAAGTTTCACTTTCCGCACTGGAGT
>JBBYHH010340484.1:0-11032 GCA_038382905.1 Daphne laureola | reverse complement strand
CTACCTCTTCTCACATTTACAACGTTAGAGGTCACTGATCCCTCCTCACTCGGACTGGCAGAACAGCTATCCATGGTCACTTCTTCATCTGGGTTCTTACCTAGAGCTGGGAAGACCATATCCTTGCTTCTTTCATTAACTAAATGAGGGGTCACAGGTGCCTCCTCACTAGGTCCTTCTAAACACCCATCAATTGTCCTGAAATTCCTGCCAGTTCGTCTGGTGTTGGAAATGACATATTCCGTACGAAACTCCCCATCTTCATTCCACAAGGTCATAAATTTTTCCACCTGAAACTTCTTTCGTTAACAAGAACATTCTTACTATATCTGCAATCCAAGTAGAAATTGAAATGCCTGAGCTAACCTGACCAACACAGAGATTCTGGAGTGCCTTTCTATCCTTTTTGTAAGCAAAACTCTGTGCAGTCTTTGAATCATCTCTGTACTGCCAGAAATATTTGTTCTGCAGGCAGAAACACCACAAACAGTTCAGTTTCTTCATGCTATAAAAACAATGGCTTTAACTTTGTTCTTTTCTAACAGCAGATACAGGCAGCATTGCAAACGAGACTCTGATTCAGCATAGACATACTTCAGCTAATAAGAGAAATAATTTCACCCCAAGGAAATGAACAGAAACTGAACATAATAAAACGCGATGAGAATCATGAACTAGAAAGGTGGTTACCTAACGGGACTCAAAATAATGATGATCTACAGCACATTCACAGGTTTGCACACGGACACAGTAATTGTAAGGGAAATATTCCATTTGAATTGGCATACTCTGCCTCACTTGACTAGCCTGACACATGTTCTGTCTAACAATTTTTTACATGCATGCACCAAGACTTACCCTTCCATGTAACTGTTCCTTCAAGCTTAGGAAGTGTTTATATGCATTCTGGCGAATTACATTTGCAGCATTAAACTCCTCACGTAACTTATCCAGCTTTTTGCTCTCATCGAAATGCTTTTTCCTAGCAGCTTTAACAGCTGTTTCAGCTTTCAAAAGATCACCCCGCAGTGCATCTAGTTCCTTCCTCAAATGCTGTGAGCAGATAACAAAGATAAAAAAATTGAGCACCATCCAGACAGAGATTCACAATTAACAGAAAATAAATAAAAATACATTATGTTCGTTGAATTGGGGGATGCTCCCCGAGGCTTGAATTAGGGACATGAGGAGACATCTACCTGCAAGCGACCATCACCCTTAGCTTCTTCATTCAAAGCCTGCTCAACCTCCTCTTGTTTACTCATATTAGATTGAAGCTGCTTATGTTCCTGCTTCAGCAGGTTGATTTCCCGGATCAACAGCTTTTCTTCCTTCAAAGGCAGTGTCTCATGTTGAATTTTATGTTCCATGTTTCTTATCTGAATATGAGTATGCAATTAACAGGCTGTGATCTCACAGTCACCAGTGTAATCCACTGAAAACACAGAGCAAAGAGAGTTCTTACCTGACGGTCAATATTACCAAGGTCAATCACAGACTGAAGAGATTCTACTTCATGGCGTTTTGACCTATACAAGCCACGCGAGTCTCTCACTTGTGATTCAGCAGCATGAATGTTATCACGACAATCCATGCAGAAGGCCTAACAACAATATAAATCTTGATAAGTGTATGAAATTTAGAACAGAGACATATATCATAGCTGTATTAACCTATGACTCCAAAGTACTCCTAATAAATAATAAGATAAAAAAGCAATTTCACCTTTTGCCTCTGGATTTCATTTTGGATCACATCTCGTCTCTGAGTTGTTTCATGAACTGTGATCTGGGCCATCCTTATTTGCTTCTTCAAATCTTCATCATCAGTCCTTGGTATCTTCACCAAATAGTATTTTGTGTTCATGCTCTCCTCCGAACTTGGATCCTGATTTGATGCAGTATCTCCGGCCACCTGTTTTCCTCCATCTCCAACATCAAAACTGCCAAACCGAATGCTTAAGTTTATGGTATGTTCAGTGTTATGGACACTGTGTTCTTTGCTCTTGCTAGCCGAGACATTTAATTGAGCAATATGTGCATCTCCACTGCTAACAGTAGACAACTTTCCAGGTGCTGGTTTTAATGTAACTGGAACATTTTCTCCACCACTGTCTTCAACAGGCTCAAATCCTTTCTTCAGAACTGGGTTCACACCATTATCCTGATAAGTGGCTTCTGTCTTACTGTTTGAAGAAGCATCAATGGCTTCCATAATGTTATCCCTGCTCTGGGGGCTCATATTATCACCTACACCCATTACCACATCCAACTGCTTATTAGCAGTGTGATTCTCAGCATGTGCAAAATCCTCAACTTTCTTGTCAACAGAATTATCACAACATTTGTTCTCCATATCTGTCTCTTGTAGACTACTTTGTTTGCCTTCTGTATCTGGTTTGTCACATGGATTTGTTGAACTGTCTGACGTCTCTGAAATCTCAGGCTGTTGAATCATGACCTTGGAGATCATATCCCTGGTTCCAATGTCATCATTAGCAGAGAATCCATACTCTGTAGAGTCAACATGAGATTCTTTCCTAGCACCAAACTCTTCCACATGACTCCCCTTCTCACAATCAAAGCCACCTGTGGCTAGTTGACCTTCACCATCCTCTATACCAACAAAGGCTCCATCATCGGCTTCCGAATGTCCCTTCTGATACAAATTGCTGTTGAGATCCATGGTGATTGTTCCACCATTGAGCACACCGTTAGAGTGCAGCTTTGGTTGATCCTTGACGACGTCTTCAGCTTCATTCTCGAAATCTAACTCCCCATTGACATTGTCGTAAAGACCACCATAAGCACTAACGGTGTGGTTCACACCATTATCCTGCGATGTAGCTTCTGTCTTACTATCTGAAATAGCATCAATGGATTCCATAATGTTATCTCTTCTCTCGATGCTCATATCATCAACTACACTCATTACCACATCCAACTGATTATCTGTGGTGTTGTTCGCTGCAGGTGCAAAATCCTCGACTCTCTTGTCGACAGAATTACCATTACATTCATTCTCCATACGTTGCTCTTGTACAATACTTTGTTTGCCTTCTGTATCTGGTTTGTCTGACCTCTCTGAAATCTCAGGTTGTCCAATCATGACCTCGGAGATCATGTCCCTGGTTCCGATGTCATCATCAGTAGACAATCCATCCTCTGTAGAGTCAACCTGAGCACCTAACGTCGTTTCCACATGACTCCCCTCCTCAGAATCAAAGCCGCCTACGGCCGGCCGACCTTCACCGTCCTCTATAACAACACAGGCTCCATTATTGGCTTCCGAATGGCCGTTCTGATACAAATCACTGCTGAGATCCGTTGCGAGTGTTCCACCATTGAACACACCGTTAGAGTGCAACTTCCGTTGATCCTTGACGACGTCGCCAGCTTCATTCTCGAAATTCGACTCCCCATGGAAATTATCGTATAGAGCAGCATCAGGTATAGCGGCATTGGCAGCGGTGTGGTTGCTGACGATTGTGGAAGGGAGGTGAGAATCAGGACCATTGCCAGCGTCGGGACCACCGCTATTCTGAATCTGGATGTTGGAAGGCAAGTGTGGCTCCATAACCATGATTTAGGCGACTAGAACAGTGAGGAATCTGATCTCCGAATGAAAGAATAAGATCTAGATCACCAGGAGAGAAATCAAGTGGAAAACTCACAGATCACGAAGACGGGAATGCGAGTCGCGTGATCGATTACCAGTAGTTTTGAAAAGGATTTGAGACTGCAAAATTGAAAGCAGATCACACTCGTTGCCGAAGATGTGAAGCAGACGGAGTGAGAAGGGAGTCCAATTCCGTTTGAGTTTCGAATGTTTATGTTCTTCGGTTTCCTCCTTTTCTTTTCTACTGCTGGTATTTCTTTCTCGCAAACTGCTGCTATTATATTATATTATATTATTATTATAGGAGTAATTATCATACTACAAATAGGAGTCTATCTTAACAAGCTCTTTTACACTTTTAGTCCTTTTTAATTGTTTCATTTTAGCGCTATTCAGGGCATGTTCACGCAGGAATACATAAAAAGAAACAAATTACGAGTATGATTTTTTTGTGAGTTAATAGGGAAACATTTGATTTTATTCATTATAATAATCTAACTATGAGCACCCTAATTGTAATTTTTTCTTTAGATAATATAAAAATAGTTTTACATATAAAATTAAAATACAAAAAAAACAAAAACGCGGAATACTCAATTCCTTTCTCATTGGAATTTTGTGTCTTCCAAACTACACACGGTTTTCTTTTCCCCTTTTAGTTTACGCTATAGTTGTAAATATTTTTGAAAAAACTGGAAAAAAAGAAAAAAGAAAAAAAGATAGCTACAAAATTAAATACCATAATATCTTGATTTTTTCCTTGTAAATTATATACGCGAGGTTAATTTGTAGAAGATGAGTCAAAGAAGAGACTCTTTCTATCAAGAATACAAAACTGCATGCTTAAGTAATAGTAATAGTAGTATTAAATTATGTTGGGATCATCGTAAAATCTGTCCTACAGGTCTAAATATAAAACTAAGAGAAGAAAACAAAATTAGTGCCCGGGTTGGACATCTCTCACTTAAGTGTACTTTAATCAAGTGTGTGGTGTTTTTGTGTAATTAGCGCTTAAATTCGGTAGATCCATGTTAAAACAAAAGTTTAATAAATTTAAAATTATGTGATCTCGTAACCAATTAATTTGATAATGGGCTACACGTAAAAAATATTAAAAGAAAATTATCAGTCCTACTCTTCATTTAATCTTTATCCTCTCCCACGTTTCAAATCAATCATTAAAAGCTTGTAACTTTTCTCCAAAATTTTAAACAAAAGAACAAAGCCGGATCAAGCTTGTCTATGGTTGCATTACAGGGAACTGTATATTTTTTTGATGATTAACACATTATTTTTATAAATATTTTTTTATGATTATAGATAATATGTCAATCATCCATATATATTGCATCATACACCATCATCTTTTATTAAAAATATTTATTAGAAATAATTATATGGATCTCTCCTATTAAATAATAATATTAAAATAAATCTATGAAGTATTTTGTCAATTAAAAGATAATAATAGAAAAAATATTTTTCGTTAGTATATATTAACTCATCCAACAAAGCCAATGTTCACATTTTCCACAAAAAAAAAAACACACTTTATCTTACATATATCCATTTATCACCCCCTAAATATCCAACCTCCTTATTTTAACATCAAAGTTTTTTATGGAAAAAAATATTAAATTAATATTTTCTCTGTAATTTCTCCTCTCATAAATATCATATTAATTTGAAATACTACTTCATCATAAAAAAAACGTACTCAAACATTTCCCTTTAAATTATCATCCCTGAAATTATTCCTCTGGATTTTAAGAACTTCAACTTTTTCTGCAAAATTCATGCAAAAGAACACATCAATATGGGAAATTGAAGGAAAAAAGAAACCAACAATTTAAGGCTGGGAAGGTTTTTCCACAACTGCTTCTTGCCTTTAAAGGGATATCATAAATCAAGTTTAATGCTGTCAAATTCTTGTTGAAAGAATGGACAGTAATGCGTCTTGCCCTATTGGAGTACTATTTTTTTAAATTTCTGATTTAATTGGGTCGTTTTCGTCTCTTTCTGCCGTTTAAATGGACAGTAATGTTACCCTTAATTAATTATTATAATACATCTCTATTTTTATAATTTAATTAATTCTACCCCTAACATTGTTTAAACTTACACTTTAACCCCCTTACTCACAAAGGCTTCACTTTTGTCATCTTCCTCAAACTTACACATGAACTGTTGTTGATTTAACTTAATCAATTGATAGAAGCAACAACAGTTCACCACTGTTCAATATTACTGGCCATCCTTATTCTTTTCCTCCTCAACTTATTATTTTCTATTCTCAATTAATTTAATTCATGTCATCATCGATAATGGAGTAATTTTGGTTGGAAGAGTTCCGATGAGACGCGGAGGTTGTCACGGCTGAGGATGGAGGAGGTGTGGCGCTGCTACGAGAAGTGAGCCGCCATCCCGACTCTCGACACCACCCTTCAATATCCTTGTCCGCCCTCCAGATTTCTGGAAAATCCGATGATCTCCATTGATTTCCCCTTGTCGTCTCTACTCACCGTTCTCCGACACTAAAATACGGAATCAGGAACGGCGGTTCATGAAACGACGACCGAAGACCCTTTCGGCGAACAACGTTTCTCGGAGACGCTCTGATCACGATAGTTAGCTTCCAGCGATTGCTGGTGGTGAGATCCTGTAAAGTGGAGGCCATTTCGAGGAGATTTAATCCGTCGATCTGGAAGGAGGTTTGAACGATCTTGGTGGTTTAACCGAAGGAGCTTGGCAATCATGTCAATCAAGGGCTTTGGAAGCTTCCAGTTGGAGTTACCGATGATGCTCTTCTGTAAGCTGGACTGGAGTAGTCAAATTGAGGCTAAAAAACAAGCTTAGGACAGAATCGTTTAAATTAGAAATTTTAAGTAATATCTTAGCAATTAATTAAAAAATATAACGGACATTTTATATTATTCTATCCTTTTAAACGGATAAGATGGACGGGAGAGATTCAATTGGATAGAAACTAAAAAAACAAAGATTTCAAATGGGATTCTACGCTAAATTTACTCCTATAAAATCATAACTTTGTTCTCTGGCTCACCTTAGCGGGCACTCATGATTTGTTATATAGGATTCACTCCCTTTTTATTTAATTATTACATTTTAATTTTTAATTTTTACCTGATTAATTTTTTTTATTAAAAATAATTTATTAAAAGAGTTAATTAAAATATTTTTAAAAACTAAATATATTAATTTATCTTATATATATAAATTATTTAATTTTATATATTAAAATACTGAAAAAAAAAATAATACATAAATTTAATACTGAAAAAAAAGTAACTATTAAATTAAAAAGGGACGAATTATTCTTAAATCAAGTTAATTAACACTTATTGTATGAACTAAGATTTTTTCCAAACGCATCTAAAGCTATTATTAGTATATCATTAAAAACAAAAACGCTAAGTAGCGGTAATTGTTTAGTGTCGGTGGTCTCATGTCACGTGAAAATGAACTGTAGCTGCAAGTGCAAACTGCGGCCAGCTCATCCACATATACCCAATCCATTCCCCGCGTCGGTTTGTTTCTAGAAAATGAAACGTCACACAAACCATCATCACAGACCCACTTTGCCTTCTGTAACTGCTACATTTAGAATTAGTGGTCAAATAATACTATAAATCAAGCAACTATTGACCCATCACGTTAGGTTGAGTCTTAATTTTACTCCATGCCATTCAATTGAATAAGCTAAGCACGTTATTGTGAAATGGATCACTAATGTGTTCAACCAAGTTCTGTACCGGCCCTTTTCCTGTCAAACCTGCTTGAGCGTAGTACCCTAACCACGCAACCATTGCTAGCCGCCCGTTTTTTATCTCCTTTACCTTCAGCTCCTCAAACGCCCTTGGATCCTTGGACAGGTTCAGTGGATCGAAAAGGGCTCCTCCTGGGTAGTTTATGTCACCGGGGAGGTAAATTCCCAGGGGCTCCAACGCCTCTATCCCACAATATCGAGCATACTCTGGTCCAACCTGCTTATTCAATTCATGTCTACTTTTAGATGGATTTGGTCATATGAAGAGTACTAGGTGTGTTTGAGCACCAAATTTTGGAGGGAGTTTTTTGAGTGTAAAAGGTTTTGGGATTCGTGTAATATTTGATTTGTGACCAAACTACTGCCAGGTTTAATAACCATCATTACTCACATCTCCAATTTCCCTATTTTGAACTTCAAATCATTAATGCCCTTATTAATTAGCTGCCAAACAGAGTAGATAGATCAAAGCATCATTACCATGAGGAGGGCTTGACAAATTGCAATGACAATCACTCCTTGGCTTCCAGCTAAGTGAAGACCGGGGATTCCAAGGTAGTCAAGTGTCCCTCCCTAATAGAATCGATAAAACGCTAAGTAAAGTGATCAGAACCAAAATAATCTGTAAGGCAATGCACATTTCACAAAAGAAGTTACGGAGTCCAAGTAGGTAGCGTCTCAAATATTCCTTGTAACCGCACAGTATGATGAAAGTAGCAAATTTGCAACCAAGTCTTCCTAAACTTGCAAACGCTTGTAAATTGCCAACACAGCACAATGACCACATACAAACCATTACTAATATTTCTAAAACCAAATCACAAGTACAACTATATAATTGTATGTGAAGTCCCATAAATGGTCTGTGAAGTCTTCAAGTTCAACTCCAACCAGTCACCACGATGTAACACGGCCAAATATTCCTACCAATTTTGAGAAAGAGGAAGACCGAAGACAATATTGAGCTAGTTGTACATATAGTCATTGATAGATTAAAGCTGTAGTCAGTTGAAGGAATACAACCATTTCTTGATATTTTTGGAAGGGGAGAAACACTGGCAGCAGGTAAATGGGTTCTGGGAGTTCTGATCTAAAAGGGTAGATACATTGCTGGAAAATGGAAAAGGTCCAATATAGACAGAGTTCACTGTCCCTGAAATAAAACAGTGGAGACCAATAACTGGGTTCAAGATGGTAACAAAGGTAGAGCGACGGTTCTCGTCACTTTGGAGGAGTAGACAGCATGGAGGGGAAATGGTTTCTGTCAGGTGATTCCAACTCTACATGAAAAGTTTCTGTAGGTTCAACTTGTGCATACTAGACGATCACAAGGAATAGCGAAGTGCACAAATAACCAGGCTTGAAGCTAGACAGGAGGCATTTAAAGAGTAGCACAGGGACCCTTTTAGGTTGTCAGACCTTGCAACGACTAAAGAAGACATAATGACAAGCATTGTTCTTAAAATAGTTGGAACTTAGATGACTGGAACTCAGTTCATATTCTCTGTTTCATCTGTTGATGGGCACTTTGTTTCTTCCGTTGATGGGTACTTTGTTAAAGCTTTCATGCATATACTTCAATTGAATATGCAAGGCTGAAACAACACCACCACCAAAGAAAAGAAAGAAGAAGAGATTACCTGAAGCTTTGAATAGCCCACTCGCCACCAAACAGGTTCAATGAACTGTGCAACTCCAAGTTCATTCAATACTTCAGGAACCAAAGCACCAACAGCTGCAAGCATAGCCCACCGAGCATGAAGAATTTCAAAGCTGCACATGTGGCAATAGAATCTAGTTTTCCATGAAAGTCGAAAAACCTATGATGATACAGTCTGAAATTTCATCTCATTATTCCTTCGATAAAAGGTTGCGACAGGAAGGGCATCCGGAGGATAACTTTGCCACTAATCTTCTGCAAGAAATTTATAGTGAACATTAATTGTCACTATGAATTTCATGCCACGGATCCCAACATAGTTGGGATTAAGGTGTTGTTGCTGCTACATGTAGCAATACAAAGCCAGGTCTTAAAAAAATGATAACTCATTGATCAAAATGTAAAAAACAAAAGGATCAAAATCGTCTTGCTCTCTCAGTCTACTGCAATCCAAAAGCTTCTTCCAGTTCTTTCATAAATATATACACATGAACTCTCATCAAATGCTGCTCTGTTAGTCTATGCAGGCATTAACTTTTAAGCAATGAGATGATGATCTGATTGCATAGCTCTAAGCAGAGAAAAAGATCTAGCAAAAAGAAAAAATAATATATCATCAGTACGTTCCAAATCAGGATCACTAGTGTTTGGCACAAAAGTTTGTATAATTATTAGTAGGTTTGCTACTTAAAAAACAGCTGTGGTCTATGATTATTAATTACACAGAACAAAGTCTTTGTTTGTTATTGTGAGACCATCAGCCATTAAATGGTTAAAACTTCAAGTTGTTACCAGTACCAGGAGGTTCAAGACTCCCGTTTGGCCTCCCACATCATGTATGAGGTCATGAGTCATAAGATATGAGTTTAATTCCAAACGCATAATCAAAATCAACCTCATACTCAAGCGCAACTCCTCACGACAGTAACGATAGAAGAGTAACTCCAGAGGAAGGTGAAGAAGGAAAAAGAAATTAAAGACCAACTACTTACTTGAAGTATTTCTGAAAAGACGTAGAGTCACTGCTTAGACCTGCAATATCAAAGCCATAATCGCCGGGTAACTCACCAGTGAGGTATGGAGGATAGTCATATGGAATGGGACCAAGCCATCGAGGGCGTTCCTCGCCATACCAGAAGCTGCTAGATTCCATGATTGCAAAATTAATCACACCAAATAACTGAGAAGCGTTAAAAGGACCCGGAAGAAGAGGTATAATTCTCCTAATACCTTTCTTTTCTGGCCTTATCAGCCAAGGCCCTGAACTTGGAAGCGTTCTCGACGGCTTCTTTCTTCCTCTCCTCCAATCGTCTCTGTAAGGATTCACCTAGAGGACTGTTGGCGATGGCTTTGACCGCTGTGAAGGGAACCGCCGAGAACACTAACACTCCTACGAGCTGACAAGTGAGAAGACGATGAGTGTAAGGTTGTACATCAGAGAGATTGTCGATCACGCTAGGGTAGTTCTTGATACAGATTACAGACCTCTTGCCATGAGGCTCTGCAGACACAATGCTTTCTACAGGTGGTCGGTGGATACTTTCCGGCGAAGAGACGCCGTCCGCCGAAGAAAGGAGATGACGTCGAGGAAATGATGGGGCGTGGATGAATTTGAGCCATCAAAAACGCCCACACGCAAGTATGCAACTGCTACAATAACAATTTAGGAATGAGCGAGTATTTGAAGTTTGGGTTTTTCAAGCCCACTGGGCCTGCAATTAATACAGCTCTTGCATTATGTTCTTGAATTGAACAACTGCAAAGCAAAGTGCAAACCAGACTGATTTTCAATACCTAGGAATAGGATTGCCAACACCACCTAGTCTTCACTTCAGTCAAGCTGTTGCTTGACTAATAATTCATCTGGAAAAGCTGTGCAAACATGTTGTTGCTTCAACTTTTCATCCTACAACTTGTATCAAATGTTTGTATGACTACTGTCTAACACAAGATAGGAGTAAGAAATC
>JBBYHH010340373.1:0-12199 GCA_038382905.1 Daphne laureola | reverse complement strand
GTTTCTTCCTTATCATTCAACAAGCTAGATCATTTTCAATCAAGTGTTTCTTCCCATTGAGTGAAGTTCACATCAACCTACTAATGATCTTGATCAATGTAAGCTTGAGAGATTGCCTCTTTTACAGAATAAAGATGTAAATAGTAGAGTAGGCTTCTTTATTGATGTAGAACTCTCTTCTGGTGTAGTCAAAACTTCTTGCAGATGATCTTCAGCTTTGTGAGTGATAGCTCGAGAGTTTCTTTCTGATCTATGTGAGTGATTACCAGGATGAAGAATATTCACATAATGTACAAAGTATGAGCTACGTGTCTCTTGTCTTCATCTTCTCTTCCGCTTTTATAGGCTCCAAGTGCTTCACAAATGGGTATGAGCGTCTGACATCAATTCATAGCTGTTGGATATGAAAAGTTTTCATTTTGAAGCTTTCTAACTGTTGTCAATTGATTTCTAACCGTTGCAGATCTTCACATATTTTATTCTTTATTTCATCAACGCGTTGATGAAGACTAGCTTCAGCAACGTGATAGCTTTTCTTCATTCATCTTGGCTTCTCTTGTGAGCTTCAAACTTGTGAGCTTTCATTCATTGTTGTTGCTCAGTAGTGGAGTGATTTGATTCTTGTATTAATGTCTTGAAGCTTGTGATTCATGAAGCTTGAATTCTGAGGATTTCTGATATCAACGCATTGATGCCTGCTGCATCAAGCGTTCCTTGGTATGATATTCCAGGATTATTCCTTCAATTTATCTACAAATGTGGTTAAGAAACAAATCCACATTAATCATGAAATTGGATCTAAATACATATAATCCGAGATATACAAAGTGTTCTTCACAATACATGAATTCTTGTACTTTTGCTTACTTTGTAATTTAATCCCAATGTTTTTTACCTAATCAACCAAGAATTAATTAACTTGATGATTGCACTTAAGCTTATCAAAACTTTGCAAATAAATTCTAAAAATTTTGGAATCATTAAAATAAAGTCGTTGAAGACAACAAAGTCAACACGACATAATTCCCTTCAGGAACTCTCTAGATTTTTTTGCATTTTCAAATTGAGTTGATTGGGAGGAGGGCCAGGTTGGGAGGAGGGCCGACCGTGATGCCGAGGTGGCCAAGCTTGGAGAGGACTTGGTCTCGATGGAGCTTGTCTGGCTAATTCATGAGGATCAAAACCTTTTTTATCCTCATGATGCAAACGTGTAAGAAATTTTGAAGAGTTCACCAACAAGTCATTCAGAACACTTCGATTATATATAGCTGTTAGTGGTGGGTAATCAAAATAGTTAGTAGGTGTTGGATAAGTTTTTGCAAACTTGAAAAAGTTCAGGAATTGAAACGTAATTTGAAACACATTCCCCAAAGTTTAACTTTGCATCGTACACCCGTTGCACTAGAAAGCCTCTCACCTATTCATTTCCTGCTTCTCTTCCAATCCGAAGAGTCTAAGTGAACTGAACACCAATTAGAAAACTTCCGAGTTGAAAAGGCATGAAAAATCCACGACTCCTTTCCATTTCTTACTGAGGAAGACAAGAAAGCTGAATCTATTCAACGAGGAAAGTTGCTATTGTGATTCCTGAGGCGCATCGAAGATGAGGATCACTGTAATGACTGGGGATGAACAAATCGTCTCCATTGACGTAGATCCTCATGAAACTGTAAACCCTCCTTCAAACTTTTAAGTTTTTTATTTTTTTATTTTTTATGTTGGTCTAATTGAAGCCAATTCTGCTTCTTTTACTGATGCTGGTGTTCTGTGGTCTTGTTAGGTTGAGAATGTCAAAGCTTTGCTCGAAGTTGAGGTGGAGTTCATCATCTTTCTTTCCATTTGTTTAATTATGATTTGGAGTTACGATATGATTCTCAAAGTTGTGTTCCTTCACTGTCTGTTTTGTTCGGTTTCTTGAAAAACTGACTTGGGAATCTGTCGAGAGTTGATCTAGAAAGTTAGGTTCTTGTTAATGGATAAGCTTGATATATTTTTCTGTTCGAATACGAGCAGACTAATGTCCCTCTTCAGCAACAGCAACTGCTTTTTAATGGGAAGGAGATGAGGAACTCTGAGAAACTTAGTGCATTGGGCGTTAAGGATGAGGATTTAGTTATGATGGCCGCTGGGGCTTCTCCATCTAGGTATATGCCTCACAGCAGTATTTTTATTTTCTGGTATATTGTTTGATGAATCATATAAGTTTCGTAGTTGTTTCTGGCTATGGTTATCCGGAAGTTCTCAACTCTATCATTCATGAATGATTACAGAGAAGGTTCATCATGTATAGTGCAGCTTGTTCTCTTTCCAGGCCGATTTTGAGGTTCCTTTCATTATGTTGATAAAAGCTTTTGTATTGTTATGATATCTTTAAAAGGAAGTGTATAATGGTTCCATTTAATTGCGACTTTGGATTTAGGGAGTAACCTTCATTCTGAGGTAGCTTGAAGGTGGGGCTTTGCATTTAAACATAAAAGCTTTCAACAGAAGTGTTAGAAATCAGGATTTAGAGCTGTTAGAAATTTAGAACTGTTGAAGTTCGAGAATCTATTCTTGCTCTGGGATGGAATCTTAATTTAGATGCTCAGTTTTTGCGGAAACTGGCAAAACTTTCTGCCTGAAAGTTATACTCTTAACATTGTTGATTGGTTTACTAATGTTGGGTGTTTTGCATTTTCTTATTGTCTTTTGTAATTATCAACACATCTCAAATGAACCATTAAAATTGGCCCTGTGATTAGCAGGTGCCCTTACGTCTTTAAATGACATAGATTGTTTGTCATTGGGAAAGAAAAAAAGCAATGGTGGAATATCATATAGTCAGGGTTCATATAATAATTTGCTTCTGTGTCTTATTTCAATGAAGTTTCTGAAATCATATATGGAATTCATTTTTTTCTTCATAGGATAGTTTGCTTCTTTTGTAATTGTGTATCATTACTTGTTAAGTTTGTTTCTGAATTCAATTACTTCAATTAATTCTCTGCTGTAAAAATGCAAGCTAACTCCAGTTAGAACTGTCAAATCCCTTAAGCTTACAAGTTCTTCCCAGTTAGTTATTTTGGCCCTGCTTTTTCTTATGTTCATTCACGTTTGCTTTTGCAGCATGTCCATTGTACATGTCCTTCTTGCTTCAGCTGTCCTTTGCTAAAAATTCATATGTTTGATTGCTAACAAACAAGATTCTCTATCATTTCAGTGCGTCTTCCACCGACTTGAGCTTTAATCCTGATGGTTCTGCTGTCAATCCTGTAGCTTTCCAGCAACATCTTCGGCAAGATAGCAATCTTATGGGACAACTATTTCAGTCTGATCCTGAATTAGCTCAGGTGGTCTTGGGCAATGATCTAAATAAGTTGCAGGATGTATTACGATCACGAAATGAACAGAGATCAGCTCTGCGTCGTCAAAAAGAGGAGGAGCTGGTTAGTACACTGTAGATATGAGTAACTTCAGTCTTAACTGGCTGCGCCACAGTTGTCAAAACTCTAGTTCTGTTCCTTTGTTTTTAACCATTCCCAGGGGGTCAAGATGTTATACAAACCATAATGTTCTGAGATCACAGAAACCATCTTCCGCCCCCTCCTCTTTAGCTTTCTTTTCGAAATCGATTTTTGTGATTGTTCTTTTACTGTTACAGGCTCTTCTTTATGCTGATCCTTTTGACATAGAAGCACAGAAGAAAATTGAAGAGGCTATTCATCAGGTTTGTGTTTAGCAAGGTTGAACAAGAGCAATCAATTTGATGTCAAATTTGCAGTTTCACTTTTCCTGCGCTCTCTTGTCCATGTTATATCACTTGTCCGTGGTGGCAGTTTGTGCCAGTTTCGAGAAAAGTTATACTTTGTCCTTTTGATTTGCACTATTTGTTTGTTAACTGGTATTTTATTTAAAAGGCATCATGCTTGAAGGTTATAATTGTTTGGTTCAAGATTTTGGATTTATGATGTTTCGCTTGCTCTAATGCAAACTGAAATGACCTTTCCAGAAAGGAATAGAAGAAAATTGGGAAGCTGCGCTGGAACATAATCCTGAAGCTTTTGCAAGAGTGGTTAGTAGTCTAATTCATGGTTTAAAATCTCGTCTCGTCTCGTTCGGTATACCGGTCTCGTCTCGGTACCGGTCATGAGACGGTATTATTTAGACCAATCTCGTCTTGGTGGACGTACAGGCCTGTCTCGGCCGTCTCGGTCGTCTCGCTTACCGGCAATATTGTAGAATATGACGGTACATGGGGTAAAATGATCAATTTTAAAAAGTTTAACGGCTAAAAAAATAATTTTACACATTTAGACGTTATTCACAACTAACCCTACTGCTTCGTGTTCACATCAAATGTTTTAGTGTTTCTCAGAATTTTTTTCTTAAACAATGAGTTCTCACTTTAAAAATTTCATCACATATATATTATCCATGTCAAAGTTTACAAATGAGTGGTCAAATTGAGACAATTTAATATTACAGGTTCGAAAAAAATTATCATAACAGTTTAAAAATAGATTTTTTTTAAATTTTTTTAAACTCAAACGCTATCCGGCGAAACCTAAGTTCGGATGGTTGCTCGGGATATTGGAATCACACACACTATTATACTAAGCCCCAATCTTTTTTAAGTCAGGGTTGTTGAAATGAATTTAGATTAATTATTAATTTTCTTAGCAATATATAATCCTCAAATATCTTTGCTATTTGATTTAAATGGCTTTATGAATCATATTTATCATGATGAATTATTGAACTAATTAATTTGGTTTGATTTATGAATCATATTTATGTGCTTGAGATTAAATGGTATATATATATAACCACTGGTACACAATTTCCGGTACGTCCGAGATATCCCCGATACACCGTACTGTTTTGTACCGTCCAAAAAACGGTACAATGACCGGTACGAGATTTTAAACCTTGGTCTAATTACTTTTGCATTCTTGTTTCATCGCTAAAAAAGTTCTCTAATGCAAAATAATTGTTTTTTATTTAATTCCCAGGTTATGCTGTATGTTGACATGGAGGTTAATGGTATTCCTTTAAAGGTAAAACAAGACAGTAATTTCCTTGTCATCATAAGTTAGTGCTGTACTATGTTGATGTTGTTTGTGTTTATTAAGTAGTTGTTTCTGTCTCACAAGGTACATTTCAAGTTGTTCTTAGAGTTCTGATCTTGTTTTCTCTTTTCTCCACCTCTTGTAGGCATTATTTCAAGTATTTTCGCTTTCATAAACTAGTTTTTTCCCCTTCCTGTTCTTACATACTCATTTATACTGAGAACTTGCCGTTCTCATGGCATATTTGTCTCGTGATATTAATCTATGATTAGTTATTTGTTCTTTCATCATCATCGCATGATATTTTCTCATGCACATGGGAAGATCTTGCATGATTATGTCTAAGGAATTCTATATCATGTTTCCTTCCTGAGTTATATGAGGGTCGCATTAGGGAAGGGCTTTTGGCATAAAACAATTTTTTTGTGCCTTCACATTAACAGATGGTGTCAACTTGATTTATAACTGATAGGTTGATGTATGTACTTCATGTGACTGACTTGCAAATGTATAATAGCATGATAGTAATGGTGATTCAGGATAAGAGCAGTGAGACTTCAGCTTTGACATGTAATTGAAATCTCTGTTTCAGGCTTTTGTTGACAGTGGAGCACAGACAACTATTATTTCAAAAACTTGTGCTGAGCGTTGTGGGTATGTTCCTTTTCATCATTTCATTTTTCTCTTTCTGTCCTCGTTTCGTGTTGCTAGCAGTAGGGAGGTTGATATGGGATAAAGTTGCCCCCCCCCCCTCTCTCTCTCTCTCTCTCAGCTAACACCACAATAATAATTGAAATTATTATTTTCTAATGTGCGTACACACATGGAATTAATCATTTTAATTTGTTTTCATTTTTCTTTAAAAGCCCGTCACTTCATTGCAGAAAAGTTTATTCATATGTTCCTAGATCAAGTTATGGTGAAAGCTCTTGTTGTAGGATAGGTGTGGATTCACTAGAGAACACTCCATGACCTTAATGGCTAAGAAAAACTGACTTCTCTGCTTCTCTTTCTTTTCTTTCCTTTTCTTTCTTTTGGGGGTTGGGAAGGTGGAGGGACAAAGGGGTCTGGCATGTTATGGGGTAGTCAACGCTTCCATAAGCATATACAATTTTGTACTCCCTCCATCCCTTTTTAATTGCAACACTTTCCTTTTTGGGACATCCCTAAATGTTAGCAACATTTTCTTATTTAGTAAACTCCATGACCGTAATGGCTATATAGAAGGGAAATGCAAATGCTAAGAAAAACTCACTTCTTCTCTTTCTTTTCTTTTCTTTACTTTCTTTTAGGGGTTGGGAAGATGGAGGGAGAAAGGGGGCTGGCATGTTGTGGGATAGGCAACGCTTCCATAAGCATATACAATTTTGTACTCCCTCCATCCCTTTTTAATTGCGACACTTTCCTTTTTGGGACCTCCCTAAATGTTAGCAACGTTTCCTTATTTAGTAAACTTTTCCAAATAAAGTTACCAATTTTTCCTTTCAACTATCTTTGGTATTTTTTTATTCTTTGATATCACCCCAATAACTTAACTCACTACACCTTATCTTATTTTTTTATTATTTGATGACCACACTAACTTCACTTCACTCCACTCAGTCAACTCTTATCTAATTTTTTATCATCTGATTGACATTATTAGCTCCACTCACTTCACCCACCCAGCTCTCTCCTTCTTAGGTGTAAGTTTTTGTCAAGTTCTCACATTGCCCTACTCATCTTAATCAACGTGCCAAAACGAAACGTTGCAATCAATTAGGAACGGAGTATAATCAACATCTCCATTCTCTTAACCCCAAAACTACTCTCCATGGCTCCTAAGTTCTCTTAAATAAATTTTAGACTAGTAATGCTACTTTATTCTCCTAAACTTACATGATAAGAGTACTAATAACAGTATACTACTTGAGGAGTAATAATGCTACTTTAGTCTGCTGTAGACTCAGAACAATCGCTCTCTTATTGATATGTAATTAGTAACATAAGTGCCTCTTAGTGTTACATAACTAGTAAAACAAATGGATAGTTGCGTATAACAGTGCTGAAACTTTAAAAGCTGTAATCTTTTTCAGGCTGCTGAGGCTCTTAGATAAAAGATTTAGAGGCATTGCTCATGGAGTCGGCCAGTCTGAGATTCTAGGCAAGATCCATGTGGCTCCAATCAAGGTATGCCACAGGTCATAGTATTCTAGTAGTAATAATTTCACAGGCAGCTGCTGGAGAGAAATCACAATCCCTTTTGTTACGTCTCGGTCTCACGTAAGGATGGATCTATTGTTGGTTTGCATGTTTGACATTCTGCCTTTTGCGTTTCCTTGGTTTGAAGTGGATAATATTGAATCTTGGTGCCTCCACATGCCCAAAACTGTTTTTCACTCATTGTTTAAAGGGAAAGGGAAAGAATGTTCATCGTGATTCAGTGGTTGAGGAGGGGGGATGTAGTATTCTGCTAATTGGGTGGAACTATGGTTGTAATAGCGGGTTGGGTGTTCAGTTTTGGGTTATTTTGTTATTCTTGATCGAGTGCTGTTTATATCTGGTAACTGCGATATTTACTTTTCCATCCTTCTATAATTTTATTTTTAAAATAATTGCTGACAAACGTAAAGGAACAAAAATGTCTCTTGCTTTGGAACAGAGGGTTATAGACATTTGCGTTATGATATGTGCAGGCATGTCTGACTTTTCAATTACCTATGTTGCTTCTTCAGATTGGAAGTCAGTTTTACCCTTGCAGTTTTACGGTTTTGGATGCCCCTAATATGGACTTTCTTTTCGGTTTAGATATGCTTCGCAAACACCAGGTATATTTTTGCTTATCTTCTGTTCTATCAGCGACTTTTATTAGTGAATGTATGGCGGTACTTCACTTTGTTATAGTCCTAATCAAGCTAACGTTGAAAGACATGCACAGTGCGTCATTGATTTGAAGGAAAATGTTCTAAGACTTGGAGGAGGAGAAGTTGCAGTTCCATTTCTGCCAGGTTGAGTGCTGTCTGCACTTACTGATTTTTGCATTATCTGATTTATTTTCCAATAAGATAAAACATGTAAAGTAATCAAGAGTTCTGATGTTTTCAGAAAAGGATATCCCAACAAGCTTTCTTGATGAAGACAGATTTTCAAAACAATCTGGCTCTGCAACAGCAGTAAGTTGATTCCCACTCTTACATTTGTGCTGATTGGGCTTCTTCATTTCATTTCTTTAAGGATGCCTTTTTCTTTTATCCTTGTTATGCATCCTGCGCCGTGTTTAGTTTGTCACATTAGTATCATTCTTAGTTGTTTGCAAGAATAAGTATTTGATGCACCTATTCCAAGAGAAAAGTTTCTACCTTCGGCTCATTTTGTCAAACATCTTCAGAAAGTGAAGTTTTTCATATTTATCGATTAAGTATTTTGATTTGCTTAGGCAACATCTGGAACGGTGAATAAGAATGCCGATGCACAAGCTGGAGGTCAAACATCTGGTTAGTTTTGGAATGTAGAATTAGTCAAGATGCTATAGTTTACTGCAGAATGAACCATCAGCATGGAATTCAGGGATTGCTGTATTAATTTATTTGATTTGTAGAATTTCTTAAAACTGAAGTTGTTTTGGACATAAACGTTGATGTTACTTGAAGCTTACTTTGAAATTTCGTTCACTTGTAGGAACTGCACATGGTGCTGCATCACAGGTTAGTTTAAATTATTTGAATCTTATCCTTTATTTCTCTTTTTTTCTTGGATTGAAGAGTCTTTATTCAAAATGCTCCTGTATCAATGCCTTTGATTTTGTTTCAAAACAGTGTTTGAGATTAGCGTTAGAGGTTCAAATTTTATCTGCATGTGATCATGCTAAAAGTTATGGTTCGATTTTCCAACCTCTAACGCTTCCTAAACGAAGCCTTTGTCTACTCAATGGCATTGTAAAGTAGATAAATTTCTATACAAATTCTGATTCCAAAATTTAAATTGCTGGCCATTGTCATAATTCAACCTATGCACTGCTGCAGGGATCTGGGTTTGAAGCGAAAGTCAGAAACCTCATGGAGCTAGGGTTTACAAGAGATGCAGTGATACAAGCTCTGAAATTAGCCGATGGTAACGAGGAGCAGGCGGTCGGATATCTGTTCGGTGGCTAAGTCATGGTTGCGGGTTTTGATCGAGATTTTAACTGGAAAACTTGACAGGTAGACATGAGTGAGGGTTTGAGGCTATTGTCGAAGAACTTTCGATATCAGACTACATACCCTCACTCTGGGAACATTCTCTCTCTGATTTTCAGTGATACCTATTGGTGGTTGGAAGGCTTACAATTGGCCTTCAGCATTTGTTTCAGACAGACTAGTATACAAATGATTTATAATCTCATGTGTGGAGTCTTTTTAAAGATAAGATTACACCATTTGTTTTAAACGTTACATTTGGGGATTCCATTGATTGGCCATCTTGGTTTACTTGTCTATTATCACCATTTGTTCTATTTCAAAAGGTTACTAATTGTATGCTCCTTGAATTTATGTTGGACACATCTAGGATGCCTAATTTGGGAAATGGTTACTAACTGTATGCTCCTTGAATTTATGTTGGACACATCTAGGTTCCGTAATTTGGGGAACTCGATATTGGTTGTAGAACTCACTAGATGACCATACAACTGATTAGAATGTAGAGCAAATACCCCAAGTTCTGGGAGCTCTGCCAACCAACTGGGGAACGTGTCCTTCAGTTTGTTCTTCCCAAGATCTGGAGCACTGAGTACTGTACGATTAGCTAGAGATTGCGGCACCCGTCCTTCAAGTTCGTTGCCCCTTCGTCCATGGCCATAATAACTGCATTCTTGCCTTTTTCCCTCTCCCACGTCCTCCTTCCTTTTGGCACCGTAATCTATTTGCCGGAGATGAAGCCCAAACTCTCTATCGCCGTCTTTGGTTGCCACGCTTCTGTTCTCTCTCCTGACCCCTCATCTCTACTATTCAATTGCAGTTCTTCCCGCTTTAATTAGGGATGTCTAGACAGGGTTCCTACAAGGCATGCAAATAACAAACAAGATTCTCATTGCTAATGAGGCAGTCAAATACGCCTAGAACAAGAAGAAAAAATCAATGGTACAAGAAGTGGATTTAGAAAAAGCATGGCACCGTAAGCTGGGAGTACCTCTTCAACGTCACGCAGCAAATGGGATTCAGTCAAATCTGGAAACAATGGATTAAATCATGTTTAACCTGAGGTTCAGTTTCAGTGTCAGTAAATGGGAGCCGTCAAAGTAATTCAAGATGGAGAGAGGTCTCCGCCACCGAGACTCATTGTCACCTCTACTGTTTCTCATTGCCGCCAAGGTCTTCATGTTCTAATGGAAGAGGCATTGCGAAAAAGATATCTTTTTAAAGGTCTTGAGATAGGGGGGATGAAATTCTCCTCACACATCTGCATATACCATTTTTTTCGGCATATGGAGCAAGCATAATATAACAATATTTTGCTTCTGGATGATTTCGGGACTTGAGGCGAATCTCACAAGGACAAGATTATTTGGCATTGTTATACATAACAACAAGGTATTTTGGATGTCTTGCTGGTTCTTTTCCATTCAGATATCTTGGCATGCTGGTGGGAGCAAATATGCAAATTGTGACCTCTTAGAATTTTGTTCTTGATAAAATCAAATCAAGGCTCTCATCTTGGAAGGCAAAATTCTTATCAATCGGCGGAAGATTGGCTATGGTAAAATTTGTCATGAGAAGTTTACTCTTGTACCATTTTTCCTTGTTCGTACCCCGTTAGCTTTACCCAAACACTTGAGAGCGTGAGAAGTAACTTTGTTTTGGAGGGACCGGGGGAAAATGAGTGGTACACTTGATCCTTTGGGATCGAATCTTACAACAAGGAAGGAGGACTGGGGATTGGAAGCAAAAATGTTTAGTTTTTGGGGTGAGAAGTGCTTTCAAAATTCACGTTATGTCGGAAACGTACCTAGGTTGTATGTGCTGGAAGTAGATAAAGAAGCGAAAATTGTAAAGAGGGGAGAGTGGGTAAATGGTGTATAGAATTGGATGTGGTGTACGTTGGAGGAGGAAGCTAAGGGGAAGGGGAGTTGGGGAACTAACAAAGCTTATGAATTTACTGTAGCAGGTACACTTGCAGGAAAACAAAAAAGATGACTGGGAGTGGAGATGGACAGCAAATGAGCATTTTCTGTAGCTGCTGTCACGACGATTTTGGAGGACCACATTCTGGAAAATCACCAAGATCAACAAGCTACTCCATGGAATTCATTATTGCAAAAAAAAAAAAGAAACATTTTTGAATGGATGGACCGCCTCCCTTTCTGCCTGCAACTTACCATTCGAGGTGTTCCATTACAATCAGTTTGTTGCACTAGGTATGGAGACGAGCTTGAGACAATTGACCACAACCTCGTAACATGTCCTTCATCTTTGTGCTGCCGGCGGTTCATCTTCACTTGGTGTGGACAAGGTGACTTTTCGCAGAGTGAAGTTACAAGCGCACTTTCAGTTGCTACAAATTATGAGTTTCTATAAAAAAAAAAAACAACTGGAAACGTGGGATGCAATTGAAAAGTTCACAACCTGGTTTATATGAAGAAACAGGAATGACAAAGTTTTTTTTTTTTTTTTTTGCATATTTCTACAAGTCAGGGTTTGTCTTTCATCAGTTTAATCTCTTTCTTATCTATGTATTTCAAACCGATGGAAGAATCTCGCAGTGCCATGGGTGTTCCATTACTGTATGCTATAAAATGCTGAAACTTACATGCAATAATTAATTCAGTACAAAAACTATGATGCAATCCGTGAACAACCAAACTGGAAGAAAACTATCACATTGTAAACAAGTTATCAAATATTTAAAATATAAATAAAAAATCATAGGACAATAGTTATAAGAAAATTATTAAATAGACTATAATTTTTTTATATATATATTAATCTTGTATGAAAGTTTATTCCAGAAAAATAAATGCATTTTTATTTCTAAATCTTGGTTCACTACAAATTACAAGAGGGTAAAAGAACCGAAAAGAAACCCCCCAAAACAACCAAACTGGACAAAAAAAAATAATTCGAAAATTATGAGAAAAAACAATTAACATTACAGAATCTACTCCGACCATCTCCAATTAATTTTACATTTTTTTGTCT
>JBBYHH010340262.1:0-12199 GCA_038382905.1 Daphne laureola | reverse complement strand
AAGCTCATTTAAGGTTAATTATGAAAATTGACAATTTTTAAGTAAGTTGGTCAATTTATGAAGTTTTGGACATAATTCAAAGTTTTGGTAAAGTATGTTGTAAATATTGTGAATAGTATTCTTGAAAAGGTCAAGAATGTGAAAATTGGATTTTTAAAGCTAAGTATTAAGTTGGTAAAGTTTGGAGTGATTTTGATCACTTTTCATAAGGTTGGAGCCGAAAGTGAACAATTGGCAAAAATATAAGGACTTGTGAGGTACTGAAGGATAAAGAAGTGTACAATGAACTTCTTTGAAGTTAAGGTTCATAATGACATTTGTTAAGTATGTTTAGTCCACTTTATATAAGTGTTGACCAAATAAAGGAAGTTGACTTAAGTTGACTTTTTTGTTGACTTTAAGTAAAAGTGTGATAAATGGCTAAGTATAGAAATAATGGTTAAGATTAAGGTTTAGAACCTTACTTGTGTAATGTTATTGATTAGTGACTAGGGAACGCTGGAGTTCATGCAGAACTCCGCAGGATCTTTCATGGGCTGTCGCGGTAAAGTAAAGTTTCGTCGTAAGGTAAGAGGGGTTTAACGTTCTTAATATGTGTTTAGGTTTACCTATTGCATATTAGGCTTGTTAATGGCTAGTTCTCAGGTCGAGGGTGAGGCCTAGTGACTTCCGGAGCTAGTAACAAAGTGGGTTAACGGTATGCAGGTATTTTATAGCACGGAGCACTGATCTAAGGATCGTGATGACATGTGATCACTAGGTGATCTAAAGGAAAGATTTTAAATGAAAGGTTTTAAAGGAACTTTTTTTAAATTGGGTCACTAGGTGACCGTACGGCAGTAGAAAATGTTTTTCGGGGATCATTACCTTATCACTAGTACCACGTGTGTCCTGTTTATCTGTCGTACTTAAGGAAAGGAAAAAGGCCATCCTTCAGGATGGGAAGTTCCATCCTTCGGGATGAGCAATGAGGTCCTTCGGGATGAGATGTGCCACCCTTCGGGACGAGCAAAGGAAAGTCCGACGGGACTGAAGTTATTGCATATCATAACATTGCACATCATTATCCATGCTATATTAGGATTATAATTAACTACTAGATCATTGCACGCTAATCCTTTTATGCAGGTGTTTTTAAAATAAAATAGGTCGTCATCCTTACTTAACCTTTACTGAGTATCTCTCGAGAACTCACCCCCTCCTCTTATTAATAATTTCAGGAATCCTGACAAACGATCTGCGGAATATTTCTGCCAGATCGTCTTATGTTTTATTACCAAAGGTATTAAGTTGTGTTCAAGGTTTAAGGTTTATGTTTTTAAGCGGGGGTAGTCTCGATCGAGTATGATATATGTTTAAAGTTTATGGATAAGCACTTACATGTTATTACTAACGGTTAAACTTCTATTTGTGTTTGTCAGCAACAGCGGTATCTCGAGTGGGTCGTCCCGACCACTCGGTAGTAGTACGTTATCCTATGGCTAGTTACTCGGCTCTGTAGAACGTAGCATGCATCATAGTTAGAAAGCATATATGATTTATTGCTTTCTGCTATTTTGTATATTTTTACTTTCTCGGGGAGGTCTTGCCCAACGAAATGGGCAGGACTCCTTTTGGTTTTAATTGCTTGGGTATTATGTGATTCTCCATATAACCGCTAACGTGTTTATGGGTCTAGGTTTTTGACATTTCCAATGGTGTCGTAAAACTTGTAAAACGCGTTTAGTAAATAAGGCAACGTAGAAGTAAAGTTAGAAAATTTAGAAAAAAAATTATGCTCGGGTTTTCGGGTCCGCGAAACTATTTTCAAATTACCGCGTTTGTGTTTTTAAGGGCTAAAACTGTCTCCGCCACCACCCACAAACCAGATGAGATGCTTCCGCCGTGACCAAAGGAGGATCGCGGGGGTGGTGGTGATAGTATTTGGTCTCATTGCGCTTGGCTCCCTCACGCATTGTCCTCCGCCAGCTCACACTTCCTTCCTTCTTGAGCGTCGTTAGTACATTGGTTCGAGAAGTGTTTAGAGGGGTTAGTGATATGGGTTTTTTGAACCCCTTTCCCTGCCCTCCCCATCCTTCCGAACTCCTGAGATTGGTCCTTTGATTCTCCGTTCTTTGCTCGTGTGTATCTCTGACTTCGGTCATGGCTTCCCGTTGAGACAATAGCTCCTAAGCTATCATTTGTTCATCGGTCACCGAATACAATTCTTCAACAGATGAAGGGTTCTTTCTTGACAGCTCGTACGCCAATCTGGAGTTAGGTAACAACGCTTTCATGAAAGCCATGATGCGGATGTCATCTTTCAGATCTGAGGCATGCACTACTTCTTTATTAAACCTTTCGATGAATTCCCGAATGCTTTCGTTCGGTCTTTGCTTGATGTCGAACATCTGGATGGCTCGCTTAGCCGATCGCTTGCTCCCGATAAAGTGGGTAGTGAATTTAGTAGCAAGTTCTCCAAAAGAATAAATTGAGTCTGATGGCAAAGCGTTGTACCATCTCGAGGCTGGCCTTCCGAGGGCTACTTCAAGACATTTACATAAGGCGGCTTCGTCCGCCCCTTTCAGTTCCATCTCTCTTTTGTACTTTCTTATGAATGCATTCGGGTCTCCCATACCGTGATATATCTCTAATGGGTGCGACATACAAAAACCTCTTGGCATCGGACTATCCTAGATTCAGATGGTGAATGACCCTTCTTCCTTTGAAGGACCCTAGGACCTTGCTTCTAACGTCCTCCTAGGGTCCCTCTCTACTTCTTCCAACCTTATCATCATTTGTCTGATGACTTCGTCTCTGGGATCCACCCTGATACAATTTTAACGACTGAGAAAATGGTAAAAGTTACGATAGGACTAATGGTGCACACGATTGACACTTATAAGACCAAAGTGATACAAATTCTTAAAACAGGACCCAAATTGGACAAACATGAAACTTAAGGGACTACAAACAGAGTTTACTCTAGAGAGAACTAAAAGTTCTAATCTTTTCTAGGTTTCTCAATTGGTTTCTTTGAGAGAGAGATCAATGTGAAGCTTTAGGCTTAGGTTTGGCTCTGGTTGGTCTGACTTAGTAACTTTTATTGAGGGCTTCATTCTCAAAGACCTGGGTGATTTCAGGAGGGTCATTCTTATCCTCTTGCTTCTTTTCTTTTCTCTGCACTGGTGACTGTCCATCTTGAGGTCTGGTTCTCTTTGCAGATGACTTGTTATGCTTTTCTTCCTCAATGAGAGGAAAGAATTTGTCACAGATTTCCTTGACAGAGAACCCTTATTCTTGCATCTCCTTCATAGGTCATAGAATGCATGGGACAAACTATGGATTTTCTCCTACATATGTTACTTCTAGCTCAGAGAAGTATTTTACTTATTCATTAATGGCTTCTAGCTCTTCTTTGTATGCTTAAGGGTGGGGGAAGAACTCATCCATCAGTTCTTCTGTGCAGATCCCTTCACTGGCTAGACCCTCAAAGGTGTCCATCAAGCCTAGGATCACCCTTATGTCTTCTACAAGGTTAGTTGACATCCAGACTTCATCGTCGTCTTCCATACTCCAAACATCTTCATCAGAAGAGGAGTCATCAACGCGTTGATCGCCTAAGGTATCAATGTATTGGTTTTTTCTTTCCAACTCAAGGTTTGGATCTTCCTCTTTTTAACTTTCTGATTGAGTATTAGGCTCTGAGGTGCCGATAGGAAGGATGAGAGGACATGGAGGAAGTACAGAGATTCGTGTTGCCACCTCTAGTTTTGGTTTTTGAGATTGAGAAAAAGATTTCACCACTTGATTAATGATCTCTTGTGAGTCAGCCGTTAGATAGAACTTTGGAGGCTAGAGGCTGAGATGAAATTTTTTTGAGAGAGTTTAGGCTTAGGAGAATACCTAGGTTGAGTGTGAATATATTGAGATATTGAGAGAGAGAGAGAGAGAGAGAGAGATAGAGAGAGAAATAGCAAAGGCCGAATTTACAGAAGTTGGGAAAGGAAAGTGTATCACTTTGATTTCTTTGAAAGTAGAAGATATTGAGATTTCTTAGGTAGGTTTAAAATTCCTTCTTTGAAACGAACCTCCTTTTATAGCTTAGGAATGAAAGATTTTTACCGTTTCGGCTATTTTTTTTCAACGGTAATAAATTCCAACAGTAAAAATTCTATCTGTTGAGTTTGTTATCAATGTGTTGATAATAACTCCAACCTTCTAACCTTTTACCTTCTAACCTGGGTCTAATCCCTTAATTCTCTTAATGCTCGGTATAATTTAGCACATTATTTAATATGGACAAATTAAATTGCATAATTATGAAATTGATTTCCATAATACACAATTTTAGTATCCATTCATGCAATGCACACAAATTTACTTACCTTGGGGATTTTACTTTCTAAGCAAGCCTTTGCTACAAACTTTTCGATTCCCCAGAGTTTGATTCTTCATAAAGAAGATGAGATATCAACTTAGCATGCTTTGATGTCCTGTATTTGTCATGTGCTTGAATGAACAACTCCTGATAACTTGCCATCAACGCGTTGATAGGCAGTCTGTGTTCATGTATTATACATGCAACATGAAAATTTCCATTTCTCTCTCTCATGGTTAGTAGAATAGTATCTTAAAACATAAAATGACTCGTACTAATCAAGAAAGAAGGCAAGTTGCTACTTGTGAAAGAAACAACTAATGACTGAGATCTTGCTTGAGTCTCATTCTCCCTTCCTGCTCCCTTCTTCTTGAAGAGCAATTAACTTTCTTTGGAAACCCAACCTTTGGGTCCTCCCTTGTCATGGATCTTTTTAATAACCCACACTTGATGTATTCCCTTGACAATTCTATTATTCCTAAACAAACAGTGTTTTGATGAATGTTCTTTCCTATGTCAAACTTGGCAAGTTACATAAGTGACTTTTCAAAACTTGTTTTTCAAAAACACTTTCTTTTTCTCTATTTGATAACCAAGACCTGCTTTGTTATAAACATCACTTTGATTTCCTAATAAGAGATCTAGGTTTTTCTCACTACCAGCAGGTTTTTTCAAATCAGTTGAACGTTTCTCATTTTTAGCCTTTAAAGTTGCACTTGTTTTAGAAGATTACTCTTTTCAGATTTTAATCTAAACACTAAGTACCCATACTCTTGATAGATTTGAGTAAGTTTATTTACTTCATCTTCATGGTCATCAACACATTGATAGTAGCTATCTGTGCTTGATGAACTTGAGGTTGAGCAGATGGATTCCTCATCATCTTCTTTGGCTATGATTCATTTTCTCCATCTGATGATGATCATCTAATGAACCATCACTGCCACTCCAGGAACCCATCATCTTGTGCCATGTCTTCTTTCTGGATGGTTTGTTATCCTTTTTTTTTTGTTTTTTTCTTCATCCTGAGGATAATCAGGAGCTATATGTCCTCTTTCATTGCATTTGTAGCATATTGGAACCTTTGAGGAATTATTTTCATCTTTTTTCTTTGTCTCCATCTCTGCTCTTAGACTTGAAGTATTTTCTGAATTTCCTTGCAATGAGAGTAGCTTCATCTTCACTGTTCTCTCTATCAGAGTGAGGATGTTCTTGGACCATCAGGGCTATGTTTTTTCCATTATTGAGGATTCTTTTTTCCTCTCTTTCCTTCATTTCATAGGTGAGCAGTTTGCCAAAAACCTCATCTACAATGAGTGTTCCCAGTCTTCCACCTTCATGATTGCTTCTAAAATGGTCTTCCAACTAGGAGGTAGACTCCGGAGGATCTTTCTCACTAGCTTTTCATTTGTATATTATTTGCCCAGCTGCTTAAGAGGTATAAGAATTTCATTAAACCTCTTGAACATGTGTTAAATGCTCTCCTTGGGCTCCATTGTAAATAGCTCATATGCTCTCACCAATATATGCTTCTTGGTGTCCTTGACTTGGGCAGTTCCTTCATATGTGACCAATAGCTTGTGATGTGAACTTCTCTTGAAATGGAAGAACACTTAACTTGCAAGGATCTAGCTTGATGAATGATGAAGAACAAATACATGAGCAAGAAGATAAATTCGGCTACCAACACCTCACAACTACAAGGTTGAGCAATATTGATGAAAACGCCAAGGAATGAGGGATCTAGCACCTCTTGATTACAAGATCAAGCAATACAATATATGAAGTTTGAAACAATTTTCATGGATCAAAGGATGATGGAATTTCAAACAATGAGAAAAAATAAGATCAACCTCTCACAAAGGAGTTTCGGCCGAAACTTACAAGATATGTTCTACCATTCAAAATTACAAGCTTCCTAGTTTAAACTACCTTGGTTGGTAGAAACAAGCTAGGAAAACATGATCCTAGAATAAAGGACTAGGGAATGATGGCTAAAAGGGGCAGGGAGGGCTGGCCTTGGATGAGGGTTTAAGGTAGGTAGAGTTGGTCAAGAGTCAATGGACAAGCCCCTTTGATTTAAGGTAGGCTAGAGACAACATCCCTTAAATTAAGGTAGGCTATGTTTTACCAACCAAAAGGCTACCAAAAATTATCCATTTATCCCCAAAGTTCATAGGCCGGTTCATTAGGCTTCTCTAGGCCCGGGATGGCGCGGAGGTAGATGGTGGCATGTGTGAAGGTAGTCGGGCATGTGTTGGCACGTGAGAGCTTCCCTGGGTAAGTGGAAGGTGGGAAAATGCACTCGTGGACCGCAGATCAAATGTACTACTGTTGGATGTCTCGGGGAGGTATGTGGGATCTTCTAAAGGGTACATGGGGCATGTGAAAGTTATGTGGCATGCGTGGGAGGTCAAAATGCTCACCATTTGACCTCCATTGAAGCTGGAACTCACTTCCTCCATGTGTATTTCCATGTGGTGCAGCTGTAGAACTCTTCCTTGATCATCCTCCCCCTCTTCTCCTTGTTCCATGAGTCTCATGAAAGCATTGAGACTCTCTTGAGCTTTCTTGAACTGGGACCTAGTCATAGGTCCACCAAGGCCTTGAAGAGAATTTGGTGCCTTCGGTGCTTGAACTTGAACTTCCTCTTGAGAGTTGGGAAGGTCTTTGGTGATATCCACATCATACCCTCCCTCTTGAAAAGAATCCATCCTCAGATTCACTTCTTTAAGATCACCTTCATAAGGAAGTAAATCACAAATATTAAACGTTGCATGCACATTATAAGAACCATCACAAGATGAGTAAAAAATATATGCATTATCATTTATTTTCCTTGTTATCCGAAATGGTCCATCTCCCCTAGGTGATAATTTACTCTTCCTATCTTGTGGGAACCTTTCCTTTCTTAGATGCAACCATACCCAATCACCTTCCTCAAAACTCCTAAACTTTCTTCCCTTGTTAACCCGTTTAGCATATGACTCATTAATCTTTTCTAGTTGCTTATGAACCTTGGAATGAAAATCCTTCATACTTTGGGCTTTCTTTTCACCATCCACATCTAACTGATCCACATGAGTTAAAACAATCAAGTCCAAATGAGTTAAAGGATTAAAACCATGAAAATCCTCAAATGGACTACGTGATGTAGATGTATGGTGTGCTGGGTTATATTTAAACTCTACATGTGGTAAACATTTTTCCCATTCCTTCAAATTCTTCTTAAGTATGGTTCTCAAGATAGTGGTAAGGGTTCTATTGGTTACCTCAATTTTTCCATCGGTTTGTGGGTGACTAGATGTAGAAAATATCAAACTAGTACCTAACCGAGACCATAATATTCTCCAAAACTCACTTAAGAACCGAGAATCCCTATCAACAATAATGGATCTTAGAATGCCATAATATTTCACAATTTCCTTAAATAACAATTCGGCCACATGTGATGCATCATCAGTTTTATGGTATGGAATGAAATGAGCCATTTTAGAGAACCTATCTACCACAACATAAATAGCATCATGACCATGAGATGTCCTAGGCAATCCACTAATAAAATCCATGCTCAAATCAATCCAAGGAAGGGAAGGAGTAGGAAGAGGGATGTACTTCCCTTTCGATTGTAAGGTGGATTTGGCTTTGTGGCATGTCACACACCTTGCCCACACCTTGGCCACATCCTTCTTGAGGTTCGGCCAATAAAAGTTATCCTTGACAATCTCATGTGTCTTTTGGACACCAAAGTGACCTATGAGACCGCCACCTTATGCCTCTTTAATGATGACTTCCCTCATGGAACTTCTTGGTACACATAACATTTTTATCTTAAACAAGAATCCATCAAACACATAATAGCCATCTCAGCTACCTTTAGAACAATCAATAAATATTTGGCCCAAATCAACATCATGCTTATACATGTCTTTCAAACATTCAAAACCAACAATTTTAGCATCAAGAGTCATGAGCAATGCATATTTTCTAGACAAGGCATCAGACACAACATTTTCTTTTCCTTTCTTATACTTAATCACATAAGAGAAAGATTCTATGAATTCTATCCATTTTGCATGCCTCTTATTCAAGTTGCCTTGACCTTGCAAGTATTTCAAAGATAAGTGATCCATATGAATCACAAACTTTCTAGGCAAAAGGTAATGAGACCATAGTTGGAAATATCTAACAAGAGCATAAAGTTCTTTGTTATAAGTGGAGTAATTGAGTGTGGTTCCACCTAACTTCTCACTAAAATAAGCAATGGGATGGCCTTCTTGATGAAAAATGGCACCCATACCTATCCCACTTGCATCACATTCAACCTCAAATGGATGATCAAAGTTTGGCAAACAAAGTAAGGGAGCACTAACCAACCTAGACTTTAGTTCAACAAAAGCCTCCTCTTGAGTTTTACCCTATGCAAACACAACATTGTTCTTTGTCAATTCATGCAATGGAGATGCAATTGTTGAAAATTCTTTCACAAACCGCCTATAAAAACTAGCAAGTCCTAGAAAATACCTCACTTCAGCTAAAGTCTTGGGGGTTGGGCATTCCTTAATTGCATTCACTTTACTTTCATCCACTTTAACACCATCCTTTCCAACAAAATAGCCTAGGAAGTTTACTTCATTTGATGAAAACACACATTTCTCAAATTTAGCATACAACCTTTCGGCTCTAAGAACTTCTAACACATGCTTCAGATGGTCAACATGCTCATCATGTGACTTGGAGTAAACACGAATATCATCAAAGTATACCACAACAAATGTCCCAATCATCAAGCGCAAAGCATGGTTCTTCAATCTCATAAAAGTACTAGGTGCATTAGACAATCCAAACGGCATTACATTCCACTCATACAATCCAATTTTAGTCTTGAATACTGTTTTCCATTCATCCCATTGTTTCATGCAAATTTGATGGTAACCACTTTTTAAGTCAATTTTCGAAAATACACAAGCACCACAGAACTCAACAAGAATGTCATCAAGTCTAGGGATAGGATGTCTATACTTTACAGTGATTTTGTTAATGGGGTGGAAATCCATGCACATACTCCATGAACCATCACACTTTGGCACTAGTATAACTGGAACTGTACATAGAGAAAGGCTCTCCTTGATGTAACCCTTGTCAAGAAACTCTTGCACTTGGGAATAGATCTCTTTAGATTCTTGAGGGTTGGTGTGGTATGCTGCCCTATTGGGTAAGGGTGCACCCGGAAGCAAGTCTATTTGGTGTTCAATGCCTCGGTATGGTGGAAGACCTTGGGGCTCACTGGACATATCTTCAAATGCTTCAAGTACCTGTGACACATATAAAGGAAGAAAAGCTTTTTGTTCAAGTGTTAGCATGCAATAAGTAGGAACCATGAGAAAACAAGTTTTCTTTCCAAGAAGTGCTTTCTTGAGATCTCTCTCTTTGGCCATGAAAGGTACTCTTTCTTATTTTCTCTCTTTATCTCTAGATGTGTTTCCCACCCATGCACTCTCTTTGTTTTCACTCAATGTTCCTTCTAGTTTCGGCCGAGATTGGTGATTGTGTATTTGTTGGGATTTCCATATTGAATGGCTTCCTTATGAAATTGCCAATGTCTACCCAAAAGGATGTGAGTACCTTGCATTCTCACAACATCACATGTTATCTCATCTTCAAATTTTTCAATCTTGATTGGCACAACAACTTGCTTGACAACCTTAACAAATAACCTATCATTCATCCATTGAATTTGGTAAGGTTTTGAGTGAAGTCTCATAGGAAGGTGTAGCTTGGCCATCATCTCATCACTACCTACATTCACACAACTTCCACTTCAATGATGAGACTACAAAGTGTACCATTTACCAAGGCTCTTGTTTGAAATGGATTTTCCCTTTGAGAGGTTCCGGCCACCCTAGGTGAAGCTTGAAGAACTCTCTTTGTCACCAATATCATGCATTCCAAAGGCAACTCTCCTTGTTCTTGATCACTTTCTAGTGCTTCCTCAACAATTGCAGCTTCATCCTCATCCTCACTTGATATTTCCGCATTCGGCCGAATCATGATAACCTTCTTGTTAGGATAATCATTTGCATAATGGCATTTCCCTCTACACTTATAGCATTTAATGTTTCTTGTATGGATGAGAGGGTTGTTTGGCCAAGGTGGAGAAGGGTGTCTTGGTGGGAAAGTGTTAGCTTGTTTCGATTAGGAGGTGTTTGGGAAGGTTTTGGAAGGTGGTGCTCTTGGTTGGTTTGAGGGAGAAGGGTTGGAGGTGGTATTTGGTCTAGGCCATTGGCTTCGGCCAAAGGTGGAGGAGGAGGTGTAAGGTGTCCTTCTTCTTGATTGGTACTCCACTCTCATTTCCTTGTGCACCAAATCTTGATAATTCCTATAATCATGCAACTCTACAACTTTAGCAATATCATCTCTCAAACTATTCAAGAACTTTGCCATCCTTACTTCATCACTTTCAATAATGTTTTCTCTCATCAAACCAATTTCAAGTTCTTTTTGGTAATCCTCAACCGAATTATTTCCTTGCACAAGACTTTACAGCTTTATATAACAATCTCTATCAAAATAGGGAGGAAGAAACCGAGTCGTCATGATTGCTTGGAGCTAAATCCAAGATGAAACCATATCCCATCTTGTTCCTACTCTCTCGGCATGAAGTTGCTCACACCAAGTAAGAGCATAGCAAAAAAACTCAATCACTGCTAGCTTGAATCTCAACTCATCTGAGTAACCAACACAATGAAAAACTCTTTCACACTTCGCTACCCATTCAAGGAACTCTTCCGGGTAGGTTCTTCCAAAGAAATGTGGAATTTGGAGCTTGATGTTATTCATGGCTTGTTGATCTCGGTTATGCACTCTTCATTTTGGTTGCACATCTCTTTACAAAGGATGTGCATAAAATCCATCTTCTTCATGGAGTGATGTCACCACCCCTCCGTGAAACTTGCCGGAACTTGTGCGGAAGCACTTTTATCGAGGTGGCTGGCAACGTCAGAACGGACTTCATCGTGGGTTGTGGACCAAAAAACCCGACCAATTTAAAATTTTCCTTTACTTATGTTCCTAACGTGTTATTCAGGTTTTTAAAGGAGCTCTAAGTTTACTTATCGCCCGAACCTGCACCCAAAAACACGTTAGTGGTTTTACAAAAATATCGCGCGATTAATGAAACCGAAAGTTAAATGTTATACATCAGATATGAACTTCCACCGATTTTGCTGGGTGCGGAGTTCCACAAAATATACAATAACACAATGTATGTGCATGCATCTATACTACAGAGCGGTGATGCTAATAATACCGTGATACATACTATGAGTCGGTGGGAATCGAAAAGCCGACCACTACCGCTGCTACTCCAAACCCAAAAGCAGTATCAGCCATGCGGGCTAAGCCACCGGTTGCTGATGCGTGTTCCCTGAAAATACATGATCATAAGGGGGTGAGTCCTCGAAAAGTACTCAGTAAGAGCAAGGGCATGTCTAGTGGATAATAAATGCAGAAACCTTCATAAAAATGTTATCATACGGAATGGTCATGGTGGTTGCGTCCAACACACCGATCGGGACCCAGTAGCCAGAGGTTTACCAGCCGGGTCGAACACACATACATATCGCATGGTACCAGCGATGGGTGATCAACCCCACGGCCAAAGCCGTATCATATATGGGTGGTCGTAAAGACCGCATATCGTAATGCATAATTCTTCGAGTATAGGACCTGCATATCAATATACATACTTACTAGACCGTTTAAGGGCCCCACCACCGGCCCAGGACCCGCCTCATCTAGCCTAATATACACTTTATGTCAACATCCCAATGAGTGCAT
>JBBYHH010340151.1:0-12200 GCA_038382905.1 Daphne laureola | reverse complement strand
TGCACCTAAAAATATATACAATTAGTCCAATTTTCTAGAGTTCAGGAAATAAACATATAATAACATGCGCACTCAAGAAACATGGGTTGTGACTTGTGTGTACTGCATGGAAATGAACAGTGTAATGTAACACAAGTCACACATGGGCAAGATGCACAAATGTGAGAGTAAAGCATGCATGAATAGACAAAGCCTAAGGATGTATGTCATGTGTGAATGTACACATACATGGTAGAAAGAAAATACTCCGTGTTTTAATGATCATGAAATATAGTTCTGAATGCACATATGTAACATTGTTTCTCTACTAATCAATACAACTCACAAAGATAAGAAAAATCAGTATACATGCTCATGTTTCTCAATCAACATCAGACATTCAACAAATAAAGCATGGCAAGATCAAAGGTCAGCAGTACAACACAGGGTCTCTAAATCACACAATTAAGTTCAAAGACTAATGATTACCTTTTTGTCTTCAATTGAAAAGATTTTAGACACTTACTTGGGCCTTGACCTTGAAAATGAAGAATGTCTGATAGTTGATGGATGTTGTACTGACTGTTGGAGTTCTGAAGGTGGGAAGGTGATGAAAGTTGAAGCACTACACTTGGGAGATCAGATGATGATATCAAAGAGTGAGGTGTCATTTTTGGATGGCAAGTACAAGTTGGCGACACTATTGTGCCACCATTAAGTAATGCCAGGGGTGTTATCTGTGTCTGTCCATGGCGCCAGTATAAAAATGCCTAGAACTCACATAATCTACCAATCAGGATGAGCAAGTGGTTGTATATATAATACCTAGTCACCTCATCATAGTGGCTTGCTCATCAACACAGCTCCAACTCGCACTTAGGAGAATACCCGATGCTAATGATGAAAATAGCACCGCTCGTCTGAGATCACCTCTTCACTTTGATTGATTTTACTCGATCTGTCCCCGTTTAGAACTAACCTTTCACTTTCCTCGAACTCCAAGTCTCACTGAGGTACCTGAAAAAGAAAAATCAAAAGTGTATCAACCTTGTCTATTTACACAGAATTGCGCTAATCGCTTATGTACGTACTCATTGGGTTGCCTTCCGAAAGCATCACGTTTAATGCCCTTGACTAGGAGAATGCAATTAAACATGCACTACACTAATGGGAAAGATAAGAAGATATGTAAACTAGCACACGAGATTCACCAACAACCTAAACATACACTTGATTCCCCGGCAACGATGCCAATTTGTCAGTCATGGTTTTGCTACACATGATGAGTGTATATAAAAATGAAGCTCAAGCAACACTCAAATAAGAAAATATATTTATAAACACCTTATTTAGACCTAATAATATCTTATCATAGTACAGTGGCTCAGAATGAGGGATCAAACCCAAGAGAATCAAGTGTCTAGATATCATAGAAAACTACTTGTGTAACAAGTATGCATGAATGAAATGCAGATAGTAGTGACAGAGGCAAAATTATGGAGGAAGGATGAGTCATACAAGGAAAGAAAAGTAGGGAAAGATAGTAAATCATGGAGGGGAAGAAGTGGCATCATCGATGGTTCAACAATAATAGGCTCTCGTAGTACTACTGTGCGTCATGCATGTGCATCTAACTATGTGTCCTAAAAGCATCGATTATCTCTAATAACACTCACCGATGACTGGGGTCATCTCTGACTCCTAGTGATTGTCCGATTCACTAGAATCGGATTCTAAGACACTCTCATAGATTCAATAGAACATTACAAACTACCACATGTTCCTACAAGATATCAAAATCTAACTACTTCACTCCATCAGTTATAATTTAGCGAGGAAGCATGCAATCAATCTCCAATATTATCCAGTGAGGTGAGTTACTATCCTCATCCTGCTCCCATCTCGGGCACTATGGTCCGTTGCTCGAATAAGAGGGTTCACCGCCTGGCCACTCACGTGGTCTAGAGGTGATCTCTCCGAGGATTATAGTGCCTAACTATTCACCAATAGACATTTACTCAGGCCCTCTCGAGCTCCAAGTAAGGCTATCAATTGGTCTTGGGGCTATGTCGATGAAAGTTCACTCAAACATTTCATCGAACACCTAAATCGCATGCCAATGTAAGTGATCAGAAAACATGTATGTTACCATAACACATGCTTGAAGACCAAAATCTACTAAAATAGTCGTGGAGAAAGATAACTTACAACCTAAGCATGATACTACTAAGATAAACATGATCACACTCTATTACTGCTGAAAGATAGACATGGAATCAGATAGTAGCACTAAAGAAATAAAAGTAGAGTAAAGGTTAGAATTCACCCGTAGAAAGCTTCTTCATAGATTAGTCTTTCAACCCCTCTGAAATAGAGGTTGAAGGGCTAAAAGACCTTAACTCAAGAAGCTAATTTTAGACTAAAGGTTTAAGCCCAAGAGTGAGCAACCTCAAAAAATATATCTTAAACTATGGTTCAACAACACAAAATAAACCCTAGGAGGTCTACTTATACTACTCTAGATACCTAAACTACCCTTAACCTAATTTGAGTTAAAACATAGTTGGGAAGGGTAGAATAGGTAATATAGGTTGATGACCAATGAGGATCCTCCATTTGCTCCGTGCAAACCCGTTGGTGTAGCTGGAAATGCATGAGGGGCCAAACTTCTGCCATGAGTCACCTGGAACTTGCGCTTGGGCGTGGGTTTGTGCCTTGAAGGTGCAAGTTCTTTCGCCTGAGTGTTACGCCATGCACTCCTCAACTTACGCCTTGAGGCGCAAGTTTGGAACCTCTAACTGGCGCCTTGAGGGCACTACTTCTTACGCCTTGTGGTCCACCTTGATGATAGGGAGGCACTAGTTCTAGGCGTGAGAACTAGCGCCTCACACTGGCACAAATCCCAAATTTGCTCCTCATTCTTTCTCCTTGGTGTAATTGCGTCCCTCCAGCATTTCTTGAAGCTTGTTCTCCTTCCTTTTTGATGAATATTTGTGCACATTAGGCTCCTAATCACCTCTAGATGTACGAACCTACAATTCTTCAGAATTCATAAGGAAAGTGCATATTTAACATTAAAAGCAAGCAAAATTGATGTGTTTAATGCTCTAAACATAGTGAAAAGGTGTACATGTTTGTAAACTGATCACACCTCCACACTCAAACTTTTGATAGTCCCTAGAAAATCAAGCATCTAGGAAAGTAAAAACTCAAGGACACTGAAACTAACCACCTACATATTACAAAGAGGCAATTTGGTGTAAGTAAATGTATACAGAATCAGAATGTGTATGCAATCTAGGAACATACAATTCATCCTAGTCTGAGTACATTTAAAGGAAAACCTAACTCTTATGAAAGATACAAGTGAATACAGTGTGATGAATTGAAATACAATTGTATAGAGAAATCAAAAAAGCACATAGTCTTTGAGCACTTATTACTTCTTAAGAAGAATGTAGACTCTCGTTTTAGTAGTCTTCGTTCAGCCAAAAGATTTAGCAAGTGAATGTGGCTTGCTTCATTCCTACACACTTTTTATTTTTCACTACTCTCACTTTATTTGTCAACATTGCGACTTTTTATTCACTTCATCTTTTTGGTGTTTTTCTGTTTTTACACATTTTTTCTTTTCTTTTCTATTTTCCTCTTTTTTTGGGTGCTTTTTTGTTTTTACAGTCATTTTCTATTTTCTTGGTGTGAGGATGATTACCTAATCACTTAAGATGTGAGCCTAAGAGAGGTACTATAGGCCATGAATACGGTGTAGCCGAAAACATGTCTAAGTATCATCCTGGGCTCATCCACCCTAAGGTACGACATGACGTATACTTGTACCAAAAGTTTCCTCTTGAATTGAGTGGGTTAGAGTCGCGAGACCCTTGTACCTTCACTTCAACAACAAAATTTAGGTAGAAATATCAGGTACCCACCAAGCAATACCCATTCACAAGCTTAGCTAAATCAAGTTTCCTACAGTTACTATTAACCTAGGTTTCTCGTTCTCTTCATGTGAAGCTTTTCATGCTCAAGACAACTATTATCCCCAATTTACACTATACAATTATCATATTAAAGAATCACACAATGTTCACCAAACTCTCAAGCAAGAAAGATTCATCTATAAATGAACTCAAACTAAACATTTCACAAGTATTCCCATCATCGACAACATACAACACTCTTCATTTCCTATTTACACCTACTCACAATTGTTTTAATTTTTCACTTTATTCACAAAAAAGAATAGATTTTGGTGATTTTTGAATTTTTTTTAAATTTTATGTACATCCTAGAAAAAGAAAAACTAGATGCTTGTTGAGTGGTTTAAAGCAAGAAACACATCAAAAAGCATGCTATCAAACCCCTCATACAATAAGTATGAACTCCCCCAACACTCAAATTCAAGCATGCCCTCATGCAACAGGAAGGGAATTAAAAGAGAGAAGGTTTGAATAGTTATACCTCGGGGACCAGGTTAGGTCCCATAATGCCTCGGATGGTGCGAGTCTTCTAAAAAATGACCCGGAAGACTCCAAGAATGTAAGGAGACACCTACCAACTATTTACAGTTTTTGCACCTAAAAATATATACAATTAATACAACTTTCCAGAGTTCGCGAGATAGGCAAATAGTAAGTGCAGAACTCTGGAAACATGGGTTGTGACTTGTGTGTGTCGCATGAAAATGCACAGTGTCATGTAACACAAGTCACACATGAGCAAAACGCACAAATGAGCATGCTGTATTAGTGAGATTAAAGCATGCATGAACAGGGAAAGCATAAGGATGTATGTCATATGTGAATGTAAGCATACATGGTAGAAAGAAAATATTTCATGCTTTCATGATCATGACATACAATTTCGAATGCAAATATGTACATGCTTTCTCTACTAATCAATACAACTCACAAAGATAGGCAAAATCAGTATACATGCTCATGTTTCTCATTCAATATCATACATTCAACAAATAAAGCATGGCAAGGTCAAAGGTAACAAGTAAAGCACATGGTCTCTAAATAACTCAATTAAGCTCAAAGACTAAGGATTACCTTTTTATCTTCAATTGAAAAGAATTCAGACACCTTACTTGAACCTAGACCTTGAAATTGAAGAATGCCTGATTGTTGATGAATGTTGTGCTGACTGTTGGAGTTTTGAAGGTGGGAAGGTGATGGAAGTTGAAGAACTACATTCGGGGGATCAGATGATGCTATCAAAGAGTGAGGTGTCATTTTTGGACGGCGAGCATGAGTTGGTGACACTATTGTGCCGTCATTAAGTAGTGCCAGGAGTCGACCTACAACTCCAGACTGTCGTCTGTATCTATACATGGCGCCAGTATAAAAATGCCTGGAACTCACGCCATGTAAAGATCAGGATGAGCAAGTGGCTGTATATATAATGCCTACTCACCTCGTCATGGTGGCTTGCTCATCAACACAGCTCCAACTCACACTCAGGAGACTACACGACACTAACGATGAAAACAGCACCACTCATCTGAGATCACCTCTTCACTTTGATCGATTTTACTTGATCCGTCCCCGTTCAAAACTAACCTTTCATTTTCCTTGAACTCCAAGTCTCGCCCAGGTACCTGAAAAAGGAAAATCAAAAGTGTATCAACCTTCTCTGATTACACAAAATTGCGCTAATCACTTATGTACATACTCATCGGGCTACCTTCCGAAAGCATCATGTTTAACGCCCTTGACTAGGCGAAAGCAATTTAAACATGCTCTACACTACAAGAAAGGAAAAGAAGAGATGTAAACTAGCACACAAGATTTACTAACAACCTACACATACACTTGATTCCCCAGCAACGACGCCAATTTGTATGTCACTGCTTTTCTACAGGTGATAGGTGTATATCAGAATGAATCTCAGGCAAACACTAGACTAAGCAAATATATTTATAAACACCTCATTTTAGTCCTAACAATGTCTTATCATAGTACGGTGGCTCAAGAATGAGGGATTGAACCCAAAAGAATCAAACATCTAAGTCAGATAGTAAACTACTTGTGCAGCAGATATGCAATGAATGTAATGTGGATAGTAGTGAGAGAGACAGAATCATGGAAGAATGATGAGTCATGTGAAGAAAGGAGAAGCAAGAAGATGTAATAAATTGTGGAGGGGAAGAAGTAGCATCATCTATGGATTAGCAATCATGGGCTCTTGTAGTACTATTGTACGTCCTAAGCAACATACTTGTGCAACTAAAGTTGTGTCCTAGAAGCATAGATTATCTCTAATACCATTCATCGATGACCAAGGTCATCTCTGAATCTCAGTGATCATCCGATTTATTAGAACCGGACTGTACGATACTCTCCTAGATACACTAGCATATCACGAACTACCACCAGTTCTTACAAGACATCAGAACTTAACTACTCTACTCATGCAATTATACTAAGCGAGAAAGCATACAATAAATCTCCAATTCTACCTAGTGAGGTGAGTTACTATCTTCGTCTCGCTTCCCTCTCGGGTACTGCGGTCCGCCGCTCGTAAAAGAGGGTTCACCACCTGGCCACTCTCGTGATCCAGGGGTGATCTTTCCAAGGCATTATATCACCTAACTATTCACCAATAGGTACTTACTCAGACCCTCTCAAGCTCCAAGTAAGTCTATCAATTGGTCTTGGAGCTACGTCAATCGAGGTTCTCTTGGACTCCCGATCGAACTCCTAAGTCGCATGCCAGTGTAGGTGATCAGCAAACACGCAAGATACTATAACACATGCTCAAAGACTAAAATCTACTAAAATAGTCATGGAGAAAGATAACTTGCAACCTAAGCATGATACTACTAAGACAAACATGATCATACTCTACTACTGCTATAATATAGACATGAAAGCAGATAATAGCACTTAAAGAAATAAAAATAGAGTAAAGGTTAGAATTCACCCGTAGAAAGCTTCTCCATAGATTAGCCCTTCAACCCCTCTGAAAATGAGGCTGAAGGGCTAAAAAGTCCTTTAGCTTAAGAAGCTAGTTTCAAACTTAAGGTTTCAGTCAAAGAATGAGCTACCTCAATATCCAATGTATAAATTGGTGAACACTCCAAATGAACCCCTAGGAGTATATTTTTACTAGTTCTACATAACTAAACTACCCTTGACCTAATGTCACATAAAACATAGTAGGGAAGGGTAGAATAGGTAATACAGGTTAATAACCAATGAAATTCATCTATTTTCTCCGTACAGAACCATGGGTGCAGCTGGAAATGCATGAGGCGCAACACTCATGCCTGGAGTCGCCTAGGAATCACGCCCAAAAGGGAGACTTGCACGATGGAGGCGCAAGTACTTCCACCTGAGAGATGCGCCTCCGCCTTCTTCTTCTTGCACCATGGAGGTGGAAGTTTGTGTGGTTAGGACTGGCGCCTTGGGCAAGCTTGCGCCTTAGGGGTGCCTCTTAATGCACCCGGGAGTCACGCCTTAACAAAGGGAGGCCCTAGTTCTAGCCGCAGAACTAGCACCTTATACTCACGCCAGCCCCCCTAATTGAACCTTTTGCATTTTGATCTTCATTCTTTCTCCTTGGTGCAATTAGGTCCCTCCAGCATTTCTTGAAGCTTGTTTTCCTTCCTTTTTAATTGATATTTGTGCACATTGAGCTCCTAATCACCTCTAAATGTGCGCACTTGTAGGTCTTCAGAATTCATAAGTAAAGTGCGTATTTAGAATTAAAAGTAGGCAAAATTGATGAGTTTAATTCTCTATACGTAGTGGAAAAGTATACATGTTTGTACACTGATCACACCCCCAGACTTAAAAATTTGCTAGTCTCTAGAAAATCAAGCATCTAGGAAAGAAAAGACTCAAAGACTCCTAAACTGACCACCTATAAATTATAAAAAGTCAATTTGGTGTACGTAAATGTATGCATAATCAGAATGTGCATGCAATCTGGGAACATACAATTCATCATAGTCTGAGTACATTTAAAGAAAAACCTAACTCTTATGAAAGATATAAGTGAACAACCTGTGAAGAATTGAAGTACAATTGTATAGAGAACCCAAAGAAGTACATAGACTTTGAACACTTATTACTTCTAAGGAAAACGTAGACTCCCGTTTTCATACTCTCCGTTTAGGCACAAGATTTAACAAGTGAATATGGCTTGCTTCATTGCTACACATGTTTTATATCTCATACTCTCACTTTATTTTTCGGCATTGCGACTTTTTATTCACATTCTCTTTTTGGTGTTTTTCTGTTTTTACACCTTTTTTCATTTCTTTTCTATTTTTCTCTCTTTTTCCGGGTGCTTTTCTATTTTTACACCCATCCATATTTATCCATAACATACTAAGTATCAAGGAAACATGGACATTTATAAATTCTTTAATACAATAACTATAATCCCAGTATCATGCAAGCTACTGATCAATCATACAAGTTTCAATATATGTTTCATGCCACATGTGCATAATCATCTACACCTATAGAGCCGGACATACTTGACCACCTCCATGTCACTACTGCTGCTGCTAACGCAAATACATGAGGGTTAACCGTTAGTCATTTCACTAGTGCTCACCCAGAAATATACAGATAACCAAATATGCATAACCAGCTCAATCGAGGTCACCCCCGCCACATAAACAGAAAACACATCTAGGAGCTATATGTACCTCTCATACGAAACCACAAACAGACCAGGAGGATCTACTCCGCGGGTCGTGTACCAAAAGCTCCTAAAAAACATTAATCATAAGGGGGTGAGTCCTCAAGAGGAACTCAATAAGGGCTTAGGTAAGGGTAATGGTTTTAAAGAAACAACCTGCATAAAAGGTTAGTATGCCATGTTCTAACATTTATATACAACCTTGATATAGCATGGATAATGATATGCAAAATGGTATGATATGCAATACATATTTCCCATCGGATGATAGAACCCACTCGTCCCTCTGGACAGTAACCGACCATAATCCCAATCCCCGAAGGCTCTAAGTATCGCACACGGGGCCAAAACGCATGGTACCAGTGAGGGGTATACGATCCCCAAAACATATCATCAACCACCTGGTTGGTTCTCCCTTACAAATCATATCATCAACCGTCCGGTTGGTTCTCCCTTACATAAAACCTGTATACCATTACACTTACCATGTGACTAGTCCCGGGAGTCACCGGCCCCCACCCTGAACCCAGGAACTAGCCTCAACTAACCCGATATGCATACCAGAACCCCAGAATGCATATAAAAAAAGTTGAACCCTTACGTGACATATCACAGAATTTTCGCACTTTCCTAAGGTAACCTCATCGATCCGAAATCCGACAGTACTCCAGCTGTATCCCACATAGCCCAAGTTCAGAAAATGTTGAACAACCACACACAACAATAAGAAACAGAACCTTCATCCCATTGATCAATATCCATTACGAAAGAAGCTTTAACATCAAGCTTCATCCAATCGGCCATTTCATAAACAAGAAGATCAACCAAGCCAAATACTACCCATAATTCACATACAAATTCCGAAGTTCAAATTCAACCTATTTCCAACTCTGATTCAACATTTACCGAAGATTTCCAACTTTAATCCACCACTAATAATTTCGGCCTAGTCATGCAAAATAGGACCAACCATGATAAGTATCACTAAAAATCCATATACTTATTCAGAAATTCAAATATAATCCATTTCCAATTCTAATCCCTCATTTACCAGAAATTACCAACTTTAGCCAATGATTTATAAATTCGGCCATAACATCCACAATGAAAATCAACAATGGAAATCATCACCAAAAATCCTTATAACAATTTAGGAATTCATCTCCATTCCTAATTCACTTAAATCCAACCTTTATCATAAAACTTCAACTTCCAATAACATATTTTAATTCCGGTCATATGAAGAAAATCTTCACCAGCAGAAGTTTCTTTCCCATAATTCAATCAATAATTTAGGAGTTCCAATTTAACTTTATTTATCATTAATTAATCAACAAGTCCTTAATCTTTTTCGAAAAGATCAATTTGGCCCAAAATTCTATAAATGACCAACTTACCAAAAAGTTGCCAATTTCATACCTAACCTAAAAAAAAGCTTAATTTGACTTAACTCGTCACTAATTACCATCCAACATCTAAACTTTTGCAAATTATACATTTCGGCCCAAAGTTTCTAAAAAGTGACAAAAGTTCCTTTAACTTCCAATTAGCTCACTTTCTTCCATATTTATCATTTAACCGCAAACAACATCATTAATCCTTCAAAATTCCACACTTTGTCAAAGAACACAAAACTTTCATTTCTTAGGCAATTTCGGCCAAACTTTGAAAATATCCCAAGAGGATTTTTCCTCAAAAATTCAACATTGAATTTAGGAGCTTTAAGCATCACTAAATCAACGCAAATCCATAATTAACAAAGAACACCTAAACTTTCATCACTTGTATAATTCGACCCTAAAGTGAAAATTCACCAATGAAGTTTTCTTTAACTTTTCAATAAATCTTTAGGAGCTTAAAAGCATCACTAATTCATCACAAGTTCATCCTAATCCCTTAATTCCAAGAAAACACCATCTTTCAATATATTCCTAAAAAGTTTGCTTCTTTGAAAAAACATTCACATAGGGAATTCTCTTCTAACTTTAAACCAAAATTTAGGAGCTCATTAGCATCCTTAATTCAACATAAATTAACACCTAACAATGAATCATCAACACATTGTTTATCAACAATTCCAACATTGACCAACTTTGACCAACATTGACCATGGCTTAACTTGATGATTCAAGGTTAATTACCAATATAAAATGTGTTCATAATCATCCTAACAACACTTTAGAACCATCATTTCATCTCATTAATTCATAAATCATGAAATCATAAATTACCCAAGTTGTTCATTCTTGAAAATTTGAATCATAACAAAGAATGAAGTAATGATGAAACTCCAACCATTAAACATACTCATAATGAACCCAAGAACACTTTAGCATCACAAATTCAAGCCATTCTTCATGAATCAAATTTGGGTTCAAAACTAGGGCTCACCAAAATCTTCAAAAGATGGCTTAAAATTTAGAATACAAAGAGGAATTCTTCTTACCTTGAAGATTTGATCATGAAACGAGCTTCTCCTCAAGAAAAATGGTGAAGACTTGAAGGATCCATCCTTGGCTCATGGAGCATGAGATCGCTAGCTATGGAGGAGAGGGAGAAGAAATGACTTTTTCTGTCTCCTTTATTCATACTATTCACATATTTAATGTAATAATATCGCTTAATATTACTTTATCTTTTAATCTTACTAGTTGATCCTTAATTACATATCATAATCCCTCCTTAATAATGGTACAAAATTATGTGTCCAACATAATTCTGATTTTATCCAATTTTCTAAAATGGCAATTTTTCCCTCCGAGGTCAATTTTGGAAAAATGATTCGGAATTCACATATCAAATTCAAAATGTGAAATATCACATAAATAAATCTTTAATGAATTCCTCGGAGTCATTACTTAACATAAAATGTGTCCCACACATTCTAAACGGAGTTTCGGTACTCCAAAATATGACCCACGAATAAAATATTTGAGAAAAACTTTATCGTCCTAGGGTGGACTGTAATATCCTCCCCTCCTTAGGATTCTTGGTCCTCAAAGAGTAACCTCAGTGTTAGAACTATCACATCCTATCAGATGAAATCAGGTACGTACACTCGGAAAAAATCACATACGTCCACTCGTACAAAATCATATACGTCCCTCCGGACGTAAATATATACACGATAGCCCCTGAAGACTTTCATACCTTTCATTGATATAGTACCAAATTGTATCCTTTCACAGATTTTTAAATCCGATCTCTTGTCGAAACATCTGACTAGTATGATATGGAATAAAACACACTTGAAGACATGAACACCTGGGTTCGACCTTCTCTCCCTGCGGTGTGTCACAGAACAGAACACCTAGACGGTTTAGCGTAGAAAAAATAGCAGGTGGCTAGATCTCAAATCACAAACGACTTGAACAATTTCACCAAGCGACTATGTGTCACTACAAACTCCCAAACAATAGAAATGGCGATGCATTAAACAATGACTATAAAATCACCAAACACCTGAATTACAGGCGTGAATGTTTCCAGTACAAAAGTACTGAATAGAAATGCCCAAATCCTAACCCCTATAGGTTATGGGCCGATCATGCTCCCCTTGG